>JASDQU010683018.1:18275-41308 GCA_032191745.1 Picea mariana
CCATTTTGCACCATTCAACAACTTGATCAATGAATTCAAATCGATTGGCATGAGGGTTCATCTAATACCTTCGAAGTGTCCATTTTACACATTCCCCTGCACTGTCGTGCTCTCCTTTTCCATGACCAGTCTCAAAAAAATTCCAACAATGTGTAATGTTTGATTTCTTATGAAGACGACACAACCAATAGAATGATCCTGAAGATTTGAACTTACCCACACACCCATCTGACCATATCCAATGTTGTTCGAATCCAATCCCACGTTCTTTCAATGAATCATAAAAATTATCAAAACAATGTTGTACATAATGTGTGTCATGTGCTCAATCATCACTTATATAAAAGTGGTATTCTTTAATAACATGTCGATTGTCATTGGTGTTTTCTATGTTATCAAGACTCCGTTGAGCATGTCTATATAGAACGTGTACAAATATTGTGACTTGATCGGAATGATAATATTCACTCTGTATTTCTTTTTGAGCAGCGAATGTGTAATTCTCTGCAAAATTAACTACAGACAAAATTGTCCCTGGTGGAAACACTTCACGGGATTGTTTGAATTGTAGGTCTTTCCATAGATATCTATGTGAATGCTTGGTGTATTTATAAATTTCTTCCTCAAACTTCTTCAAAAAATCTATCACATAGATTTTATCTACTTTCAAATCAATCCTTTTGGAAATAACATTTGAAGAATATGGAGTCGTGTTGTTGATATATTCATATCTCTTCCAATTGTCTGTTATATAAGAAAATGATTGATCATTCATATCAATAGGATACTTTAAGTGAAACAAACTTACATTTCCACAACGATCACATTTCTTTATACAAACACATTTTTTTTGGTAAAATAATTCATCACCTTCTCTTTCACATAGAATTTCAGATATAAAAGAACGAAATGTGGAAGGAGGAGGTGAACTTGGCCATAAAGTTTTACCAAAATAAAGAAAAGTGTCATAATATAACTCAAATTCCACATGATAACGACAACAACAAGTGTCACGAACAATGATGGGTCTAACAAACCATGGTTTTTGTTGCACAAATGTATTGATGGAAATTTTAACTTATTTGTGCTCTTCTTTGAACTTATTGAACAATTCTATTTATGTCATTGGAAATATATGTTTTGTATGTTATTCATATTGTTTTCGTGCTATTCTTCATCACAACACATCCCTTGTATGTGGTGAAACATGAGATCCTATCAACCAACAATTACGGGATGATTCTTTAACATTTTCTGCAAGTCTATCTTTGTAGGGTTGTCTAGAAATCATTGTCCAACAAGCAAGTTCATCATTTGCATCTATTTGCAATCAAAATTTTCTATGTTTGTACAATGTTTTTCTTGAGTTTCCCAATGCTTTTTCCATGTGTTGTGTCAAACGATCTTTTATATTGCTAGATGAAACAATTGTTGTTTGTATCACTCTACGTGCAACATAGACATCATTTTTTTTAGATTTTCCAAAAGCTTTTAATACACTAGTTATATTTTCAAAGACATTATGTTTCACCTTTTTGTCTTTTGTCGACTTTTGAATACCCAATAATGATGTAGTTTCTTTTAAATTTCTTGACTTTATTAGACAGAGTAAAAGTTAAGCTTGTATTGTTACTAATTCATCTTTGAAAAAGTACTAGACATATTCTTAGTTCGATATCTTATATAATGCTTAGCTTCTTTCTTCCCAAATTTGTCAGTATCAACATTTTCTAATATTTCATCATCAATGTTGATAGATTCTCCTGCATATTTCAATTTAAAGTTTATATTAAAATACAAAACCCGAACATAAATTCACTAAACTATATACAAGTGTTCATCTTGTATTATCTAAATTTATGTAAATACCTATAGGTGATTTGACTTCTGCTTCAATTTTGGTTTCAACAACTTCATCGAGGTTATGACACAAATATATTTATGTTTTTTGAAAAACATCAAATCGGAATTACAATCAATTATATTAAACAATAATTTAAATTTGAATTCTATACTTTTAATATAGACAATATGCGCATGCATATCTAGTTGGACTTTGTCTTGTTAAAAATATCTATTTACATCATTATCGTTTCTTTCTTCAATATTTGCACATTCTCATTTATTTCTCCGATAATTCTCTTTCCTTTGTTCGTTATGGTGAGTTTCGTCTCGAGTGTGATCAATTTTTTTCTTGCGCAAACTTTTGTTTCCCATGAGTATAGTTATCTGTAAAAGTTTTTTAAAAAATCAAGATTTCAAAATAGTCTCAAAAAAATTTCATTGTCACAAAATTCATTAAAAAATAATATCAATAATTTTATGTTCAAAAAAGGCTTCACCTTGAAAAAATGTTCAACAAAGCCTTCATCTTGAAAAAACGTTCAATAAAGCCTTCACTTTGAAAAATGTCCAACAAAGCCTTCACCTTGAAAAAATGTTCAAAAAAGCCTTCACTTTGAAAAAATGTTCAACAAAGCCTTCACCTTGAAAAAATGTTCCACATTTAGCCTTCAATATATAAATTGTTATTCCAATAAAAACTTGAACTTCAAAAAAATAAACCTTTTTTTTGCATTCAAAACATCAACTACTTTGTTCAAAAAAATGAAAAATAAGATTCAAAACTTTGTTTACGTGCTCTAAAAAACCATGAAACAAGCGATTGAATTGTGTTAAATTGGTTTTCTAAAAGTGTATTTATAAGATTTTGCGGAAAGTGAAACGAAACGATGTGTCTCTTCATTGTTTCTGGCCGACAAAATTCTCTCACTCACCTTTCGGCCGAAAATATAGGAGACTGTTTATTTTTTACGGATTCCATTGGAATTACATATTTGACCGAAAAAACTTTCTTTCGACCGAAAATTAGCGAATGAGATTGTTTGCATGAACCTGAGAATTCCCTCTAGCTTACTTGAACTTTGGAGGTTGCAGACTCCTACAAATACTCATAATTTAGTTTCGAAATTGATACCATCATTTGCAAAATTGAATCTACTTTCAACTTATATAATTTGTTTTCATTTTCATTATTTTTATCTAATTTTATTTAATTTAAAAAAAAAATCAATGCATAATATTTTTAGGTGACATTATGATTCAGTGAAATGAAATATCAGTATCTCTAAAAATACAGAGTGGAAAATTTAGAAAAAATTACATTCAAAATCCTTAAACTGTTCTTTTCAAAAGGGTATTTTTAGATTTTACTTTTAAGTAAAAATTAACATAGATACAAGGTGGGGGAAAACATGTGGGGGGAAAATTAAGATAGATACAATGTGGGGGGAAAATATGCAACATTTTTATCTTAGTCAACTTCAAAAAATTCTAGAAATTATAATATTCATCTTTTAGGTTCAAAATTATAGTCATAATAAAATAGAGTCTCTGTAGATTGTTGTAGTATATTTCGTTTGTCAAAAAATTTTTTTTAATAATAGATACAATGTTGGGGGGGAAATAACTCATTGTCATTCATTTCATGTTTAAGGAACATATTGTTAAACAATTGCCAAATTGGCCTAACAAATCTCAATAAAAAAAAAAATTTGAAAAATAGTCAGTGGAAAGCTAACAAAATTATTCACAAGTTTTGTTTTTACTGTAAAGTAAAATTCTAAATAAAAAAAGTACTTATGTATACTGGAAGTTGAAGAACTTGAGAAAATATAGTTTTTTTTTTCTCATAAAACAAGCAAAATAGACACCGATCTTCATGATTTTGCCCACTTGTCAAGAAACGAGAAAACGACACACAAATGAAGGCAACATTCCAATATTAAGTACATGATGATTTCTGGCTATGGAATTTCAGATTTGGACATTTTAACTTTGGAGACCTGAAGCTGCTACACACAAAGGATATGGTAAAATGTTTTTCATTGATTGAAAACCCAGAAAGGATATGTGAAGGCTTCATATTTGGCAAGCAACATAGAGAACCATTTCCAGTTGGCAAATCTTACAGAGAAAATTCTCGATTGGAAATTGTACATTCAGACATTTTTGGACCAATGCAAACTCCATCTATAGGAGGCAGTACATATTTTCTAACATTCATTGATGATTTCTCAAGAAAGACATGGATTTATTTTCTAAAGCATAAATCTGACGCATTGCGCTGTTTTCAATAGTTTAAATCACTTGTGGAAAAGTAGAGTGGCTATTACGTCAAGTGTCTAGGAACTGACAGAGGAGGATAATACATTTAAAGAGAATTTCATAAATTTTGTAAAGTTCATGGCATCTACAAGCAATTTACCGTGGGGTATACACCACAACAAAATGGTGTCGTAGAGAGAAAGATATAGAGACTAGAAATAAGAGATAAACAAAATGCATGGCATGATTGCTAAATTAAACACTAGACTGATCGTTGCTACCATCATCACAAGGAGGAACTGACCCGGCTAGAGAACACGCACATCGATGATAGCAAATTGGACAATGTTGAAATGGTTGTTGGCTTGATAATGATTCTAGGAGAGCTCCCAACCTGCGGTCCATCATCTCCTGGAAGTAATGTTGTTATGCAATGTCTAAGACAAGTTCAAGGATTAACCATATATAGTCACCAGAGAACTGACGTGGAGAATTCTCTACTTGAGTTCCACTGGAATTGATCGCTAGAATCTATGAATTGTTTCCTATAACAGTTTTTTTATGACAAAGGAACCAAAACCTCAGGTGAAGAACGTCTTATTGGAGGTGAAGCAGGGGCTTCCATGTTTTATTGATTTTTTCCTAGTGGAACTTACTCTTCCACAATAGAAAATCCCAAAGACTCCTCATCTTGTTGGCTATCCAAAGAATCAAAGAGACTAGAGGAAGGAGAAATTGAATGGAGGTGAACATATAAATGCGAGAGGATCCCAAACCTCGACGAGGTTTACCTTGTTCATGATGCATGGTGCAAAGAGGGAGAGGATGAGACTAGATGGGGATCCGAATAAGATTGAAGACATGCAAAAGGGGAAAAGAAGTGTGGATATGCTTGAAAATAGGAGGAGAAATGATTGCAATATATGACCAGGGTGATTTAAAAGGAACAATAGTGAAAATTGGATCCCAAAAAGGATCCATATAAACAAAATAAATAACATTTACCCCAATTGTACCATATCTTGTTGCGCCAGACATTGACGAGACATGTTGCATAAAGTTAAGCATCAGAGCGAGACTGTGGAGGAGAAATCTAGAGTAAATGATCCATCTCTAGCAAGGGGCCATGTGCTTGGAGGGTACGTCGACATCCAGGTGTCTCATTATCATTCTGGGCTAGGTGGCACCCCATCTGGGGCATTGCATTTTGAATGAGCCATTTCGAAACAATCTTGAAGCAGAGGAGGAATAGGTTGTTGATTGACTCGTATACAAATCACATTCCCTCCATTGGAGACTCCAATATTAGCTATTTTACTAGCAATTTTGTTAGCTTCTCTTCTAACATGAGAGGGAATGATAACCATAATCAGGTTCATCAAATATTTGAGAAGTTTCAGAGTACTAAGGAGTCGCCAATTGGGAGAAATATTTTTGGGATCTAATCCATGCAGAAGATTAGTAAATAGGGAAATGATAATATTAGATACAACTTCCATGATTAGTTTTTTATATCTCGTTTGAGCTGCCAGTTGAATTCCATGGAAGAAGGCCCCAAAGTTCAACCAAAATATTAGTGTCTTGACCTAGAATTCTTGCCATTATGTGAGTTATTTTACCATTATTATCCCTAAATACCACTACAAAACCTGCCAGCCTAGGATTTCCTTTAGAGGCGCCATCAAAATTAATTTTTTGGAATCCCCTTGGTGGCCTATGCCAAGAATCACAGTTGTGAACTACAATGTTGTAGGGGACTTTAGAGATCTGGAAATGATTGAGATTTATGTTCCAATCGGAAAGTATAATGATCACATGATAGATGATATTCATTCCATTTCCTTGATCTGATTGTTTCCTGGATGCTCTCACATATTTTGTTCCAGACATGGGATTCTAGAGATTGTTTAGAGTGAAAAATTCTTCTTTTTATTTCCTTTCATATTTTCCAATCTACAAATCCAAGGATAAGTTGACAAATTTTGTTAAGAATAGATTTTATGAATGCTAAGTCTATCCATCTCTCAATGGATTGGATGATGTTTTCATTCTTCCTACTGTTTTCTCATAGCTTGAGCAACCGAGCCCCATATGTTGGCACTGAATGAACATTGGTTGAGGAAGTTTTCCATGGATTCCTCTTTCTTAGAACAGAGAGGGTAGGATGAAAGGGCAATGAACCCCTGCTTTCTAATATTATCCCATGTAAGAATACAGTTTTGGACTACTAGCCAGACAAAAATGCTTACCTTGGGAGAGAGGTTCAATTTCCAAATACTATGCCATATCTTGTCATTGGGTTGAAGATGAAACTTGGCCATGAGTTTATAAGCCTCTTTAATGGTTAAGGTGCCTAGCATTGAGTGACCCCATCATAGAATATTCAATCTTTGACGGGCTTGAATTTTACTTAGAGCGGCCTCATCCTTCCATGGGCCTAAGTTGCATTTGGTCGAAAATTCAGATCCCCATTAATGAGTTCCCTTTCTTTCCAAAGAGAATAAGGAGTTGTGGCCATCCAAATATCCACCACTCATGTATTTTCAATATTCCACATTTTTGTGTGGATTTACTGCATATGGTCCTAAAGAAGCAATGGTGGCATTTATTTCTAGGAATATGACCAAAATAAAGTGGCATAACCATCCTTGATCTCCTATAATGTGTTTTCTTGAATGAATTGGTTGTGCTGCCAAGATGCAATCCAAATAAGAGAGCCTGAGAGTTGTTTATTCCATCTTATAATTTTTTCCTCCTCAACTTTCGGGGTGTATTTATTTCACCATAGGCAAGCCCAGATATCTTCCATGTGTTTCAGCTATATCCACCAAATGTTAGCACCCATAATTTTGTTTAACAAGCAAGGATCTTGAAGCTTGAATCCTCCAGAAAGATATGGCATGCATATCTTTTCCCAACTGACCAAGGCCCATTTTCGACTTTCTTTGTGACCCTACCAAAGGAATTTAGCATATACTCAAGGATCACAAGAGCGGAGAAGGGGTAAATAGGTATGGCTTGGAGGACGGACATGAGGAGGATCAATCTACTTGCCAGGTTAAGGGAGAAGAAGGTCCAGGAAGTCAGGTGATTGGTTAGGAACTAAATGAGAGGCTCCCATGAGCTATTCCATAATGAGTTGTCACTCACAGGGATACCTAAGTATTTGTATGGAAGGGAACTCTTAGGAAAGTCAAGAATACGAGAGATGTAATTTGGAATAGAAAGAGGAGTATTGAAGAAGAAAAGTTGGGATTGTTTGGAGTTAATGAAAGTACCCGAGGCTTCACTAAAGTCATTAAAAATGTCATGAATCTTGAGTTCTTCCTTGGAAGTAGGTGTTGGTTGTGGAGCCTAATTATATTATGAATTCGGAGCTCTTTGTTTACAGTCGTTTTTATACCCCATGAAGACTGTACACCCCGGAAGATTATACAACCCTCCATGTGGGGGGGATTGCAGGTAGGGATTCCCCCCCCTGTGGAGTCTGGGGGGATCATCCCCTGGATAGGGGATCTAAGGGCCAATGTCCCCAGATGGGGGTTCGAGGGAGAAGCCCTCGAAGGAAACATTGCCTTGTAAATGTATATTGTAATTTCATAGTCAATCTTGATCGTTCATCATTAAGTCACATATATGACAGTAAAGATTATGTTAGGGTTTTTTTCCCTAGAAGGAAACCCTATTTTATGAGAAAATTGTATTACAATTGTGTATGATTGTGAATATTGTATTATGAGAGAGGAAAATGTGAGAGAAATAAGAGGAAGTTACAACAGGCATGTTGTAGGTTGTATCCCTTCATTTTGCTAGATAATAAAAAGGAAGGACCTGGCAATTTCTCTGGTGGACATAGCCCACACTGGGTGAACCACATATATATGTGTCTCTATTGTATTGTGTATCCTCTGTGTTTTATTTCCATGTTTGTCTTATTTTATTGCTCCACAATCTATTTTTCTAACAATTGGTATCAAAGTGAAAGGTAACTCGCAGGAAAAGAGGGTTCCTAGTTCAAGTGGAGCAATGGCGGAAGATGGAAAGTTTAGGGTAGAGAAATTTAATGGCCAAAACTACCAGTTATGGAAGATGCATATGGAAGATCATTTATATCAGAAGGATCTATTCCTACCATTGGGTGGAATAGAAAAGAAACCGAAGGCCATGAAGGATGAAGAATGGGAGGTTCTTGACAGAAATGCACTAGGATCAATATGGTTGAGCCTGGCATCGTTGGTGGATTTCAATATTTCAAAAGAAAAGACAACAAAGGAGATGATGGATGCATTGGATAAATTGTATGAAAAACCCTCAGTGTCCAATAAGGTATTTCTAATGAAGAGATTATTTAATATGAAGATGTTTGAAGGTGGGTTGCAGATAATTTAAATGAATTTAATACAATTATTAATCAACTAAGTTATGTAAAAGTGGACTTTGATGATGAGGTCAGGGATATTTTAATCCTGTGCTCATTTCCAGAAAGTTGGAATGGATTGTTCATGGTTGTAAGTATCTCCGTCTCTAGCTAAACACTCTAAAATTTGATGATGTTGTTGGTGTTATCCTTAGCGAGGAAATGCGAAGGAAAAGCACAGGTGATACATCAGGTAATGCATTAAACATGGATAACAGGGGGAAAAAAAGGATAGAGGAAAGGGGTCAGGGAACCATGGGAATTATAGGAAGGGAATATCTAAATCGAAATTGGAAAAGATAGAGTGCTAGAATTGTGGGAAGGAAGGACATTTGAAGAAAGACTACAGAGCTCCAAAGAAACAAAGAGATGGACAGCATGAGAAAAATCAGGAAGAAAATGTAACATGTGATGTGTTATAAGATTCTTTGATTCTTTCTGTAGATAATGTTTTTGAGTCTTGGGTAGTAGATTCAGGGGCTTCATTTCATGCCACACCCCATAGGAAACAATTTCTAGATTATGTTCAAGGTGATTTTGGGCAGGTTCATTTGGGTGATGATGCACCATGAAAAATTGTTGGAATTGGAAAGGTACAAATAAGTCAAAAGAATGGAAACCAATGGTTGTTGAAAGAGGTAATACATGTACTATATCTAAGTAAAAATATGATTTCAACAGGGTAGTTGGAAAGTGAAGGTTGTATATCTATATTTACAGATAAGGTGTGGAAGGTCACCAAAGGATCATTGGTGATAGAAAAAGGAGAGAGGGTAGGTACATTGTATTTATGTAATGGTAATACTGACTCTTCTATCTCTTTAGCTTCTACAGAAGTGGATACATCATTGTGGCATCATAGGCATAGACACATGAGTGAGAAGGGGATGCAGATACTTCACAAAATAAATTTGTTTCCAGATATTAAACAAATTGATTTGGATTTGTGTGAGCACTGTGTTCATGGAAAACAGAAGAGAGACTGATTTATCATAGTCAGAAAATAAAATAAGAGTGAAAGGTTAGAGATCATGCATATAGATGTATGAGGAACATCTCATTATCATATCTTGGTGGCTCTCGTTATTATGTTACTTTTATTGATGATGCAACTAGAAAAACTTGGGTTTATTGCATTCGACAAAAATATGATGTTTTTGATACTTTTAAGAAATGGAAAGATTTGGTTGAGAATGAGACATGAAAAAGGTTGAAGTGTCTCAGATCAGACAATGGAGGCAAATACTACAGCAAGGAATTTGATGATTATTCTATACCATGGGATTTGTAGAGAGAAGACAGTTCCAGGAACACCACAAGAAAATGATGTGTCAGAAAGGATGAACATGACCATCATGGAGCGTGGAAGGAGTATGAGATTGCATGCAGGGTTTCCCTTACAGTTTTGGGAAGATGTTGTAGATATTGTTGTTTACTTCATAAACAAAGGGCCTTCAATTTATTTGGATGGTGGAATTCCATAGGAGGAATGGACAGGTAAAAAGGTAAACTATTCATTTCTGAAGACTTTTGGTTATGGATAATTTTTCCATATTGATAAAGAAAATAGAACAAAGCTTGAAGAGAAATCCAAGAAGTGTACCTTTAGTGGATATGGTGTTAATGATTTTGGTTATCGCTTATGGGATTATGAAAATCACAAAATCATTAGGAGTAGAGATGTCAAATTCAATGAGAAGGTCATGTACAAAGATCAGTTGCAGGGAAAGAAACAGGAAAAAGAAAAACTAGAGTATACAGTGCTTGATGAGATCACTAAAAAAGAAATTCCAAAGGTACCAGAAAATCAAAATGTATAACAACAAGAGCAGCAGGTACCCCAAACTCCTCCAAGTGTTGTTATAAGATCTACTAGGTTAAGTAGACCCCCTGAACAATAATTTCCTTCATTCTATTATTTATTGTTGACTGATTCTAGTGAGCCAGAATGTTATGAAGAGGCAATGCAGGTAGACATTAAAAAGAAGTGGAAGCAAGGCATGAAAGAGGAAATGGAGTCCTTGCTAAATAGCCAAACTTGGGACTTGGTTCAGTTTCCTACAGGAAAAAGAGCATTGTAGAATAAATGGGTTTACAAGTTGAAGGAAGAAGATGGAGGAAAAAAATGGTACAAGGCTAGACTTGTTGTAAAGGGGTTTGCACAAACAAAAGGTATATATTTTGGTGAAATATTTTCTCGTGTTCTTAAGATGGCAGTAGAATATTTTCATCTTGAATAGTTGTACGTAGAAACATATTTTCTCCATGGGGATTTGTATGAAGCGATTTATATGCAGTAGCCACAAGGGTATGAGGTCAAAGGGAAAGAACATTTGTTATGCAGGTTGAAGAAGAGCTTGTATGGCCTAAAGCAAGATTCAAGGAAGTGGTATTTGAAGTTTGATAGGTTTATGAAAGAACAAGGTTATAGTAGATGTCATTCTGATCAGTGTATTTATTTTAAAAGGATAGAAAATGGAAGCTATATTATCTTTCTATTGTATGTAGATGATATGCTTGTTGTAGGGTCTAATATGCATGATATAAATGTGATCAAGAATATATTAGCTAATTCATTTGCGATGAAGGATTTGGGTACTGAAAATAAAATCCTTGGTATGAGAATAACAAGAGATGGAAAAAATCGCAAATTGACATTGTATCAGGGTGAGTAGATAGAGAAGGTGTTGGAGAGGTTTAGAATGCAGAATGAAAAACTATTTATTACACCTTTGGCCATCCATTTCAAATTAACTAAGGAAATGTGTCCCAATACACAGGAGGAGATAGACTACATGTCCAGGGTCCCTTATTCATCCATAGTTGGTAGCTTGATGTATGCAATGGTTTGCACAAGACCAGATATTGCACATGCAGTGGGATTTGTTTGCAGGTATATGAACAATCTAGGTAAAGAACATTGGGAAGAAGTAACATGTATTCTTAGGTATTTGAGAAATTGAGAGGTGTTTCTACTCATGCATTATGTTTTGGAGGTTCAGACACTGTTCTACAGGGATATGTTGATTTAGATATGGAAGGTGATAAAGATAGCAGGAGGAGCACAACAGGGTATTTTTTTACTGTAGGTGGAACAACATCAAGTTGGATTTCAAAACTACAAAATTTTGTTGCGCTTTCAACAACAGAAGCAGAGTATGTTGTTGCTACATAGGCTAGTAAAGAAACATTTTAGTTACATATGTTTATGGAGGAATTGGGAAAGAAGCAGGAGAATAACAGGTTGTATTGTGATAGTGATAGTGCCATTCATATTTCAAATAACTCAACCTTCCATTCAAATCCTAAGAATATATAGATCAAGTACCATTTCATACGATCCATCTTGGAAGATGGACATTTGAAGTTGGAAAATACACATACTAGCCAGAATTCTATAGACATGTTAACAAAGGGAGTAACCAGGGATAAACTGAGTTCCTAATCAATTTTAGTTGGCCTTCAAGCATGAAGGTGAAGATGATAAATTTTCCAGGTCCAAGGTGGATCACAATCTAGAAGGTACAACAACAGTGGAGTTGTTGTGATTAGTCTCCAAGTGGGATATTGTTGGTTGTGGAGCCTAATTATCTTCCTGATTCAAAGGTATTTTTTTTCAGACGTGTTTATACCCCATGATTAATGTACACCCCTCCATGTGGGGTGTTGCAGGGGGGATTTCCCCCCCTGCGGGGTCCTGAGGGCTCATCCCCCGGCTGGGGGTTAGGGGGCTAGTGGCCCCTCTACGGGGGTTAGGGGGCGAAGCCCTCAAAGGAATAATTTCCTTGTAAATGTATATTGTAATTTCATAGTCAATATTGACCGTTCATCATTAAGTCACAAATATGACGATAGAGATTATGTTATGGTTTTTTTCCCTAGAAGGGAACCCTATTTTAT
The DNA here is from genome assembly GCA_032191745.1 of Picea mariana. NCBI lineage: Eukaryota > Viridiplantae > Streptophyta > Pinopsida > Pinales > Pinaceae > Picea > Picea mariana. Next base: position 30,700 of record JASDQU010683018.1, read on the forward strand.
GAGGGAATTGTATTGTGATTGTGTATGATTTTGAATATTATATTCTGAGAGAGGAGACTATGAGAGAAAGAAGAGGAAGCTACAACGAGCGTGGTGTAGGTTGTGTCCCTTCATTTTGTTGGATAATAAAAAAGAAGGACCTGCCAATTTCTCTGGTGGACGTAGCCCACACTGGGTGAACCACGTATATTTGTGTCTCTATTGTATTGTGTATATTCTGTGTTTTATTTCTACATTTGTCTTATTTTATTGCTCTGCGATCTTATTTTTCTAATAGTAGGGGAGCCCATCATCATGGTATAATCCAAAAAATGGCTATGAGAGACCGTTGGTTGAATCCCATGCAAGGACAGGCCACAAAGAATTCCATCACTGATGGAGGCTTTGATATAACAACTCATGCCTTCATCCATGATTATGAAGAGGAAGGGGGGTAGGGGATCCACTTAACAGATACCTCTTGAAGGGGTAAAGGTCCTTAAGGGGGTTCCATTGACCAAGATAGAGAAGAAAGATGAAGAGCTTAGGTTGAGTATCCAACTGACCCACTCATTGAAAAAAACAAAGGCTAAAAGGAGAGACCTCATATACTACCAACTGATTTTGTTGAAATCCTTTGAAAGGTCTATGATGCAAACCCCTACCTCCTCCACAGGTCCATGCGACCCCCCGATCTAGCATCGTTCGAATTTAGAGTTGAATCTTCTCTTGGGCTCCTGTTGAGCCCCCAAAATCAAACACAGGTCCTTAACTTATGTTTCTTGCATGTAAAACCAAGTCTGCGAGGGTCCTTATATGCCAACAGAGTCCTCCACGTGACTCTAGGCCAAAATCATGGGCCAAAATCTCCTTTTAACTCCAATTCAGGCGATGGTCCCTTCGCTTTATCCAACCCCTCAAATGACCATGAGTTGTGACCAAGCGCTAACACAAAGGGCACTCCTTTGAAACTATAGGCACTTCGAGGTCCTGGTCTATTTTCCTTCACCTCCTTCCAAAACTGCCAAACACCGAATTCGACAAACACCCAAACAGCTGCAGGATCAACGGACCACAATCCTTTGCAAACTAACAATCGAGATATTATTCGTAACTCCAAGCTTCGGGAATTCTGACCGCTCCAACACTCTATCGCCCCTAGAGTGCTTAACTCTGAAACAAGTTGGACAATTCCGGTGCTTCCCCTAATCAATGACTCAGGATGCATCTGGGGATTCGGGCTTCTGGCCTTTCCAATGCACCACACTTCTAATCCCCTGGAGTGTCAAACTGGAGAACTCACAGAGGGCATCAAATCTAACGGACCACATCCCCTTAGCATCTAACACCTGAGATATACTAAGGGACTCCAACCTTTGGGAGTCCTGGATTTTTTTAGAGAATCCTCCAGAGTACCGAACCCCCAGAACTCCAGATCTAGTGCCACGTGAAATCAATGGCTCAGAGTATCTGTTGATATCTATGGTTACAATGATATTTGAGACTCTAGACTTCGGGATTCCTAGCCCTTCCAACCCACCTTCCCTCTGAATGTAGAATTAATGGAGGTTCTAATCATCCACCATGTGTCTACACTGATCAACGACTTGCGTTCCCTTCATGCTTTGGGCTTCACGCCTTCTCAATTGCATGACACCAACAATCCTAGACTACATGATCTACTTTCACGTGTCCTCCTTGATGGACAACTAATATTTTCTTCGCCCTCCAAGCCTCTGATAATTCTCAGTGCTCCTTCCCAAGAAACCTCCAGAGTACCAAACTTTCGGACCTCCAAATATGGCGCCACATGTCCCTGCCAAATGGATGGTTGAGATCTAGTACGGGACTCTGACCTTCAAGAGTTCGTGAATGCTAACATGCACAAACCTCTAGAGTGTCAAAAATTCAGAGTGATGAAGGCTCTCTCTTGATGGTACACGTGTCCTAATGGATGGATGGCCTAGATCTACTTCGGATCCCTGGTACTTCAAGAAATTTGTCTCCTCCGAAACACAACTTAAAAATCTATGAACTTACAAAGTCTGAAGGATTCTAAGGGTTAAAGAACGTGCTACTTACCTAGATCCAATGAATGTAGATCCTTGCTCCTAGATCCAACGACTGGGATCTATCCTCCCTTCGTGTGCGCTCCTCCACGACTCTGAGGGTTGATCCAATGACTCAGGTTGAATCTTGCAGTTGATCCAACAACTGTTGTTGCTCCACCCTCCTCAATTGTTTCACCTTCCTTTCAAATGAAGGATTTCTTTTAGCTTTAAAACGGTTCGGCCTTTGAACTTCTCCTCTACAAGCCTGACTCCTCAGTCTTTTCCTGCACTGCACCTCCTGAGATTTCAAACTCTTTCGAGGTTTTCTAAGGGACTTGGTCCTTTTCTCTGTCAATAAAATTTTTTTCCCTCCTGGCAGCTCGACGCTTGTTCTCCTGAGCTCTATACTTGAAAAATTTTTCGGCCTCCGACGCACTTCTCATGCTCTCCTTCATATACTTTACCAACACTTGACTGGGTTTTGTTTATGTGCACTCCCTACACCAGACTCTGTGTAAATTTGAACTATCTCTCCTAAGCTTTGGATTTGCTCAACTTTCTAAGGGTCTCGACCTATTTGTTCTTATCCAAATGATTTATTGTGCCCTCCTGGAACTTCTTTGCTCATCCTCCTAAGCTTATGGAATTTTTTAGCAATCCTCAGTGCACTCCTTGCACTTTCTTCACCTCGAGTCTTGAACTTTCAAATATTCACCTTTGTGCTCTTTGCACTCGCTCGATGCACTCCTTGTAGAGCTTCCTCCTCAGAGTGTTCAGTAATTCTGGTGTGATTTCCCTTGCACTCTTCCTTCTGAGGTTTAAGCGTGTTATGATGTGCCCACATAGAAAGCTCTTCTTTGAACTCAAAACAAAGTTCAAGTGCACCCCTTACACATGCTTCACAGAGTTTTCAATTATTCTGGTGTGCATTGCTTTCACAAGCCTAAGAGCCCAGAACACTCAGAAAACTACAGACAGGGAATTATATCTACTCCTGTAAATGAAACATACTTGCACCTCTACAACATTCATATAAAAACACCATAAACACATTCAGAAGAAAACATTCATATAAAACACATAGAAGCCTCATGGGAAGGAAAAATTTCTCTTTTCTATTAATATATGAATGCTAATTACAATGTGTACAAGGTTGGACTGCAACAGAGTCTCAACGCTTTCTCCTCTCCTCTCTTCTAATCTATCTCCTCAATTATCAACAACAACCTTTATTGGTTGTACATCACATAGATTTATACAAGAGGGGGCTTCTCGAGCTTTCCCTCCAGCTACCTACTCACATTAAATGGAAATTAACTTCTATCTAATCCGAATCAAATCTAGATATACCTATTGTCAGCCATTAAAGGTGACTCTACATATTACAATAATTCATTCTATACAAAGACAATGGCTAGGGTCTTCTTGAGCCTCCAAACTTTAATTACATCAAATTTTAAATTTATGCTCAAAATTTCAAAGGACTAGCATGTCCTTCTTTGGGATCCATTCCCTCCAAGTGTGTTGATGCGTTGATGAGGTGGAGTGATGATCCTGCATAAGTCTATCTTGAGGATCATTCCATGTATACGAGATTATTTTAAGGAGTGAATGACCTCATGAGATAGTATAACACTATCCATATTCTGATGTCCTTCAGCGTAACCTGACTTCTATTTTGAAATGATGAAAGGAAGAAGAGGTTTGAGTCGTAGAGAAATTACCTTGGTTATTATCTTGTATATGACATTGCATAGAGTAATCGGTCGGAATTTCTTGGGATGAGAGACCTGCTCCTCCTTTGAGATAAAAGTAAGAAAGGTTCAATTGAGATCCTTTATAAAACCTATAGAGATGTGGGAGTCTTCCACTAATTTCCATACTTCTTCATAGACCATTTTCCAGCAGTGGTGAAAGAAGTCGATTGTGAAGCCATCAGGTCCCAACAATTTTCCAGCAGGCATTTATTCTATTTTCTAGTCCACATATTCAATGGTAATAGTTCTAAGAAGTGCCTCATTTTTTTCTTAAGTGACTAGAGCTGGAATATGTTGTGTCTATAAAAAGTTCAATTAATAGGTTCTAGTAGTAGTTGATAAGTTTATTTTCCATGCCCTCATGGTCTAAAATCTGTTGGCCCTGATCATTTTCTAGTCGCATGATTCAGTTGATATGTCTTCTCTGAACCATGGATCAATGAAAGAATTTGGTATTCTTCTCACCCTCTTTTAGCCATTGTACTCTAGATTTTTTATGCCATAGAATTTATTCTTGTTTGTTTCACTCCTCTAGTTGTTGTTTCAAATGATACTCTTATGTTGCGAGAGAGTCATTGTCTTTATGGGTTATGAGTTATGTTTTTATCTCTTCCAAATGTTGTTCTAGAGATCACTGAGCCTAGAAGATATTTCCAAAGACCTATTTATTCCAGTCTATAAGGCGTTGCTTTAAATTATTTTAGCTTCTGTTGAAATTTGTACATCAAGGTTCCATGGGAAATTGCTACATTCTCCCACCAAATGGGAGAGGTTTCCTAAAAAATATGGATTGGAGAGATAAACGTTTTTGAACCTGAATGACTTGTGATGGGGATATCTGGTGAGATATATCCATAGTTGAACCCTCTAACATTCCATGAGATAATCTTCATTTGGAAGGAGGTGGGGGGGAGTTGAAAAATCCCTCTATGAGATTTTGTATCTTCCCTAAGTTAATCATAAAATTGTTGACTTCTTGGATGAGTTGTTGGGATGATTTTCTTCCCCCCCTTTTTCCTTCTTTTGAAATTTTATGATTGTCCTTTCACGGATCTGGATGCATTCTGAGACTACCACCAGATCTTTATGTTTCTCCTGTAGTGGAGTTCAAATAGACTTTTTGTACCTCACGTAGTTGTTCTAGGGGGAGAGATTGCAATTCATGCTTGTGGTATGCCTCTTCAAGTTTTTTCATATCTATCTTTGCTAGTTCTCTATCATCTAGTTGCATGTCAATGTCTCCACTATCCTCTGTGAGTTGATCTTCCTCAAGGGGTACTTTACTGATATGCAGGGTGATCTGCTCCAAAACTAGTGTTGTGGTTTCTTTGGATTTACCTTTAGTTTTGTCCTTTCTTGCATATTGATGAGGGTCTTCCACGACCTAGGTGTTTGGAAGTTGATTTAAAACTTCATACGATTTTCTCATTGACGGTTTCTTGCTTATAACCGCGGTGGATTTTTCTCAGATTGCCTTCTCCTTCCCTGGACTTGTGTGAAACCATCTTTGGGTTTTTCAGGTGATCCCTCTTTGGATATTGGATAAGCATTTAGGGGGAATTATCTGAATAAGTGGTCGTGTTCGTGACACTTTCAACACCGGAAGGGAATATTCTCATAGTCAATAGTTTGAACCCATTCCTTGTCCTGGAATTCTAAGTTTATGGAACTAGTTAAAGGCTTGTAAATTTTCATGTAGACGCATATGTGAGCATCAGAGGTATATTTCCTTTGGTGCATTGCCTCAAAGGATTTGACATAAACACCCAAGGCAATTCCAATACCTATAAGGATTTCCCCAAGCCAGAACACTCAAGGGAGAAAGTAGAGTTTGATCCACACTGGTGCATAGGAGAATTCTTCTTTTTCTAGCATAAAACAATTCATCCAAAACCATAGATAAAGACCAATAGAGTTAAAAAAAATAGGGTCCATTCTCAAAGATTATATCCTTTCCTTCAAGATTGAAAAAATATAGCTATGAAGAAACCCTTGGATCCCAATTGAAGCTCATATTTCCCCTTGGGCTTCCACCAGGTGTTGATCCATCTAATCAAGTCTCGTTCCAATGGCCATAATCCTAAAAATTTGTCGATTAAAGCATGACCTTTCATAAATTGGGTATGTTCACCTACCCTGGTCAAGATTACCACATATATTGGTGCTTCATATGCCTAAGGAATGCATTTTCATAGATCTCAAACTCGATTCACCTTTGGATGAGAGGATTCGGCCTCGACCTCCATCTCTTTTTCTTTTTGCAACTCGTCCTGGTAGATCTGCTCTTAGAGGTGGGAAGACGGCTTGAATGGAAGCCTTGAGCTGACATAGCTGGATGGTTTATTTATAGGTTCATATCAATATGAGGGGGATTTCACCCCCTCCTCGTTGGCCATTTAGGCATGATCATAAGATTGCAGAAATGAGAATCTTGTCGGTTGGATTGCTAGAAGCTGGGAGAATAAAAAACCATTGGCCGTTGCGAGCATCAAAACCCTAGCAGAGGAGTCCTCTGGATAAATCACATTCAAATTAGTGTTGCGATTGCATGCTAAGTCTTTGTTAAAATGTCTCTTAGAAATCATTTTTTCTACCCATACATTTTTAGTAAGTAAAAACATAATCACTATTGAGCATTATTTTATGGTGTTGCATTGCTATAGAAAAATGAAAAATGTTTTTGGTAAGAAAAAAAAACATTACCTTTGATGGGCATTATTTTATGGTGTTGCATTCTAATATAAGAACATTTTTGCTAAGTAAAATCATTGTCTTTGTTGGGCATTAGTTTGTGGTGTTGCATTGCTATACAAAAATGTTTTTGTCAAGTGAACACATTGCCTTTTAGAGCATCTTTCTTGTATCAAATTTATATTGATAAGTAAACATGTAGTTATTGTTGAGTATTATTTTATGGTGTTGCATTGCTAAAAAAAATTTTTTTGGTAAGAAAAATCATTAACTCTTATGGGAATTATTTTATGGTGTTGCATTCTAATATAAAAGAATTTTGGTAAGTAAAATCACAATCTTTGTTGGGCATTATTTTGTGGTGTTGAATTGTTATAGAATTTTTTTTTTGACAAGTGAACACATTGCCTCTGTTGAGAATCTTTCTTGTGTCAAATTTATACTGGTAAGTAAAAACATAGTCACTATTGGGAATTATTTTATGGTGTTCCATTTCTATAGAAAAAATGTTATTGGTAAGAAAAAAAATTACCTCATATGGGAATTATTTTATGGTGTTGCATTGTAACAAAAAAAGCATTTTTGGCAAGTTAAAAAACAATCTTTGTTGGGAATTATTTTGTGGTGTTGCATTTCTATAGAAAAACGTTTTTGCAAGTAAACATATTTCCCATAGACAAGTAGTTTCATTCTATTCAATTAATTTTAGAATAAAAAAGAATAGCAAGCCAAAAGTGTTTCCCATAGTTAGACGTTTAATGTATGTTCAATTGATATTGGCAAACAAAAAACAAATTATTGTCCAATCTTGGGTGAGATTTGGTCATTTAGGCCTTAGTTTCTTACTTAGTGATAAATGGGAACTACATATGGTATTATATCCAACTTCAACACTAGGGCCTATCGAACCTACGTCCTTGTTGGATTTTTGATATTTGCATGTTATGGAAAGGTTGTTAGGAAACAACCAAAAAGATGGAAAAKTTTYCCTACCTTCCTTTGTAACTTTTGGTAAGGCCAATTACTGGAAGGGATTTAAGGACCTTAGTGGAATAGTAGTGACTAAWATTTAAACCAAAAATGATTTTGATGCAAATTTTTTCTTGGTAAAGAGGTGGAAACTCTAGAAGTCCCTGTATAAAATTGGACGAATTGTTTAACATCTTATGAACTAACCTTTAGGTTTTTATGGAATAAACCTCCTTTCATGACCATGTTGGAGTAGTGGCTAGGAATGGTTATGGTTATCTCATCTTGGACTATAATTATACCTTCAAAAGAGAGGTAAAAATATCTCGTGTTCAGCTGCAAGGGAATGCCTTGGCTTAAATGCCAATGGGTAGTGAATATTTATAGTAATTTCATCTTGGAGTGTAATTCTACCTTCAAAAGAGAGATAACAATATCTCTGGTTTAGATACAAGGGGATGTCTTGGATTAAATGCCAATAGGTGGTGAATATCCATAGTAATTTCATGTTGGAGTGTAATTATACCTTCAAAACAGAGCTAACAATATCACGTGTTCAACTACAAGGGGATGTCTTGGCTTAAATGCCAATAGTTAGTGAATCTCTGCTATAGTTTTGTTTGTATCTCATTTAATTCTAAATATAATCTAGATCAATGGGTGGAACCTCTGCTCAAGGGGAAAAACATGATCAACCACCTGAAGATAATTTGTATAGAGAATTGGAAAAAGTTAAGTTGTCATTATTTAAAGGAAAAACAAAGGGAGAGGTTGTTGAAGCATGGTTGAAAAACATAAAAACCTATGCTTTTCCCTATGAAATTATTCTAGTAACTAGAAGGATAGGTTGGAAATATATCAGTTAAAGGAAAATTCTTTGTAGTGGTGGAAAACTATGGAACCACAACTGGGATGGACCATGTTTTCTGTGACATGGGAGAAATTTGAGGAACAATTTTGTAAGAAGTATCTTTCTGAAGAGAGTTTGGAGAGAAAATTGAATGAATTTCTTGAATTAAAATATGGGACTAAGATAGTGTTAGAGTATGAGGATCGGTTTGTGGAGTTGTTGAGGTATGATCCACATCTGAACATAGAGAAGTGGAAGTTAAACAAGTTCCTTTATGGGTTGAATCCATGTATAAAGGAAATGGTTTGTATGTTGATGGAAAAAACCTTGCATGAGGCAATGCAAAGAGATATCATTGGTGAAGAAGAATTGCTTGGGAGGGTTGAAGAAAACTATGTCAGGGATCCTTTCAAACCTTTCATTCCTCATTTTCACAATAAAACCTCTCATGGTAAAGTTCATGGAAGTAGTTATAATCCTTCATTTTCCAAGAACCATGAAGCCCCAAGGGGAAATGCTTTAGGAGAGCAAACAAAATCAACATATAAGAAAAATTATTCATAAAGTGGTGTTATTTCCCAAGGATCCCCTTGGAGCATAGCACAAACCCCTATTATAACTATCAAGGCACCAAAAACTTATCCTTTGGGTGGTTTTTGGAATTGTGGTGAACCACATTTCTAGCAGGACCGTCCTAAGAAGTAGTCAAAGGAAACTTCCAGTCATAATCAAAATATTATGGAATATATAGGTAGAGCTCCTAAAATCCATGTAGTTTTTCATGATATAAAATTTGAACACCAGTATTCAATGCTTGAGATCACAGGTAAATTGAATAATACTRCTATTTCTATTTTGATTGACCCAAGTTCCACTGAAATTTTTAACTTACCAAATGATTTAGTAAGATGTGGCCTGGAAGAAGTTGAGAAAAGATATTTTTTTTTAGGTACAAATGGATTTAGGATGTACTCATGATGTGGGTCCCTTGGCATGAGGATGTACTTTATACTTGGGAGTATGTACTACTTCTATAAATATTTATGTAACTACTCATGGGTCTTACAATATAATCATTGGAATGGACTAGCTTGAAGCTCATTGAGTTGTTATGGATTGTGGGGGAAAGGTTCTACATTTTCTGGATGGTGTAGGATATTTTATGGTTTTTCATCGAAAGAAGAGACTCATGTCATTGAGATTCATTTTATCTCAAAAAATGAAGCACTGTTTAAGGAAGGGTTGCAAAATGTTTTCAGTTACAACTATGAATGAAGGAGATTAATTATCTTTGGAAACATACATGGTTCTTTTAGAGTTCCCTAATGTTTTTCCAGATGAGTTGTCAGGACTACTGCTAAAGCAGAAAATTGATTTTTCTATTGAACTTAGACCTGGTACAAAACATGTTTCCAAGGCTCCTGACTACATGACTACACTCATTTTAAATTAATTACACATGCAACTTCAAGAATTGTTGGATTTGGGCATGATTAGACCCAATGATTCTCCTTAGGGTGCATCGATAATTCTTTTGAAAAAGAAGGATGGATCTTTGCACTTGTGCATTGATTACAATTAGTTGAACCAAGTGAGAGTTAGAAATCGACACACTTTTCCTCGGGTTGATGATACTTTTGATCAATTTAAAGGAGTTGTTGTATTTTTTAAGACCAATTTACTATTTGGATACCCCCAATTAAGAGTGGAGGAGGATATTTTGAAAACTTCTTTCAAACTCACTTTGAGCATTATGAATTTGTCATAGTCCCTTTTGGGTTAACCAATTCCCTTGGTGTAAACATGAGTTTGATGAATGGAGTATTTAGGAATTACTTGGACAAATTTGTACAACGATTTCTATATGATAGTCTCATTTATTCTAAAACCCGTGAGGAGCATGAAGATAATTTGAGATTAATTTTACAATGTTTGAGGGATAATAAGCTATATGCCAAACTATCAAAATGTTCTTTCTTCCAATAGGAAATCCACTATTTGGGTCATGGGTGTGTGAAATATAATGATGGTATCTCATGATGCATTAGTGGCAATGAAAACATGGAAAATCAACAATTTGTCAACTTGGATGGATTATTTGAGCTACTTTCACAATGCATTTGAATATGGTGTTAACATATGAAATGTGGGAAAATGAATTAACTTTCCAAATATGTAATTTTTATTTATATAAATTGTGTATGACTATGTGAAATTTTAGTTTTCCTAACAACGGTATGTTGTTTTTCATGCAAAATATATTGCATATGTTTCCATTAGTGCTAACATTGAGTACCTAAACAATGGAATTT
>JASDQU010683018.1:41408-59257 GCA_032191745.1 Picea mariana
GGGGGGAGGGAGAGAGGAGGGGGTGGTAATGAGAGAGAGAGAGAGGTGGAGATAGAGAGGGAGAGAGAGTGATGAGGGTAGAGAGATATAGAGGTAGAGAGAGGGGGGAAGAGTAGCAAAGAGAGAGGGAGGAGAAAATGGAGCAAGAGAGAGAAATCACTACAAGGAGAACACCTTGTAGTGGAGGTTTTTAATGTTACAAGATTGGAAAAAATTAAAAAAAAAACAATTATTGATCCAGGTGGATATCGGTGGCCACCCACCTTTTCCGACTGGCTCAAAATAGTTTTCTGGCAATTTTGGCAATATACTATTTTTAGCAGGTTTTAACTTCCGGGGCCATTTTGAGGGCCTAAATGAAGGTTTTTCGAGATCAAGGTTCCATATAATATTTGAAGGCATGATTGAGCCACCTAAATGAATCTCCTCGACAATACCTTTCCAACAAGCTATCATACGCCTAAAACAGATATCGTAAGCAAAAGTTATGACCCCGGGAAGTTGATGTACTAACTTACCCAAACGAGGCCCACATGACTTTTGGTGCTTCATCTACTAGGGTTAGGTTTTTGGATGTCTAGAGTTTCTGGCATTCATTTTTATTGTAAAAAAATGCCTTCAGAGCCTCATTGTAATCATCTTCTGCTGAATGCGAGTAGCCGTCACATCTCTTCTTAGAGATAAGCTGCCACCATTCTAGCGAGTCTTTCACTCTGTATTTTTATAGTCTCTGTACATTTCTTTCATTAATAGAAATCATGTGTTACTGTATCTCTATGTTTATGGTTGATTCTATGATATATTTCTATTATATTATTGTATATACGTGATATCTCTATGCATTTCTTGATTATAGCTCTGCTCTCATTTCGTGCCGAAAATAATCTGGATCAGTGGTATCAAAGCAGGCTACTCTTGATCGTTTTTTCAGTGCATGTCCCCGATGAGGTACGAGTATAGAAAGTTGGGTCTCGAGCTTGTCTCTTTTGAAGAAAATCACTCTCACACACCCAAGAAACCCTCAATGGCGGAAGAAAATAAAAACGACGAAGAAAATGATCCTATCAATCTATTGCTTGAGCAAGCTCTCACGCGACAGAGGGACAAAATGATGGAGAATTTTGCCCACATCCTTAAATGTCTGTCGATAGCATCAGGCACATCTTCATCAAGAGACCACTTTGGAGGCACCTCGCCTTTCAAGGTACAAGTTAATTTTGATATTCCTTTATTTGAAGGACAGATAGATGCAGAAGCCCTAGAAAAATGGTTAACTCTGCTAGAAGGTTATTTCTTTGTTCACAATTTTTCCGACAAAGAAAATATCACCTTCGCACTCCTTAAATCTATCCCTCATGTCAAACATTGGTGGGAAACTTACTAGGAGCAAAGTTCCACAGAGGAGTCTGGAATATATGGGGTCGATCCCACTTGAGATTTTTTTGTGGATGTGGTAAAGGAACATTATTACCCTGTTGGCAACTATGAGGACTGGTACATGAGATGGACCACACTGCATCAAGAGAGGGGCCAAGCAGTTCCATATTTCACCAATACCTTCCATACCTTACGCACGAAGCTGGGTATCAAAGACTTTGAGTGACATTTGGTTCTGAAATACCGTAGGGCTCTACACAGATACATCCAGACTAAAATGGATTTTCTGGACATCTCATCACTCGGTGTTGCTTATCGATATGTTGTTAAAATTGAGCAGAAATTTAAGCACCAGAAAAAATGGGAATTTGGGTCTGCAAATCCGTAACAACCAAAGTATGACAAAGACAACCCTAACAAATAGTCTCCCGAAAACCAGTCCAAGAAACAGGAAAAGAAGGGTCACGGGAAGACAAAGAAGGACACCAAAAAATGGTGTGATTTCCACAAAATCCCCTGGCACAACACCGATGAATGTTGCTCAAAACAGTCATTGATGGTCGAGATCAAAGACAAGGAGCCAAACCCTGATTCAGAATCTGATTCTGAAAATACTGGTAAAGGACAGATCATTGACGCAGACCCCACTTCTATTGTCGTGACCGCAGCAATTCAACCAGAAGAACCAACAGATCCTGAAGAGGGGGAGCGCCTTTTTCATTCATAGATGTGGGTGAAGGGGACCCCGCTGCATTTTATTGTTGATAGCAGAAGCCAGGAAAACATCATCTCAACAAAGGTCGTTAAACAGTTGGGATTGTCGACAACACCACACTCGCTACCATACAACATCGGGTGTCTTCGGCAAGGATGAGATCTTCGTGTCAGCCAATAGTGTCGATTGTCATATGTCATCCAACCCTTCAAGGATGAGGTATCATGTGATGTTTCCCCACTGGATTTATGTGATGTTCTCTTGGACCAACCATATATGTGGAGACACCGTGTTGTTTATGAGTCTCAACCCCGTAGTGTCATTTTTACTTTGGGGGGTCATCTCTATAGAATACCAGAGGTAGTTCCAACTATTGTTCCACCTAAAAAGTGTCGCAAGGTAGTATCTCATACTGCAAAATTAAGCTTCTTCACAATTTGTTCAAAAGGAGAACAGAAGGACACTGCAACCACTGCAGCCTCGCCCCCTGCACCATCTATCCAACAAAAGCAAGTCGACAAGATTGCAGCAAAGCACAAAGATTTCTTCTGCACACCTTCATCTCAGGTAGCTCGACTTGTTGAATAGCCTCAACTTCAACAGGTTCATAACAGATTTCCACAAACTAAGCAGCGCGACGTCTCCAGCAATACAAGCAACTCACCAAGATGCAGATCCAGCAAACGCTTCTCCCTCTCCCCTGGGAACTAAACGCAGTGGAGACCATTTCCTCCTAAGGAGGGAGGATTGATCTAGGTGGATATCGGTGGCCACCCACCTTTTTCGACTGGCTCAAAATAATTTTCTGGCAATTTTGGCAATTTACTATTTTTAGCAGGTTTTAACTTCCAGGGCCATTTTGAGGGCCTAAATGAATTTTTTTTGATATCTAGGTTTTCAATGATAGCCAAATGCATGATTATACGCCCAAAATGAATCTCCTCGATGATACCTTTCCAGTGAGCTATCATACGCCTAAAACGGAGATCGTATGCAAAAGTTACAACCCTGGGAAGTTGATGTACTAACTTACCCAAACGGGGCCCACATGACTTTTGACGCTTCATCTCCTAGGGTTAGGTTTTTGGATGTCTAGGGTTTTTGGCATTCCTGTTTATTGTAAAAAAAGGCCTTCAAAGCCTCATTGTAATCTTCTTCTGGCGAATGCGAGTAGCCGTCACATCTCTTCTCAGAGATTAGATGCCACCATTCTATCGAGTCTTTAACTCTGTATTTTTATAGTCTCTGTACATTTATTTCATTAATAGAAATCCTGTATTATTGTATCTCTGTGTTTATGGTTTCTTCTATGATATATTTTTGTTATATTATTGGATATACGAGATATCTCTGTGCATTTCTTTATTATATCTCCGCTCTCATTTTGTGCCGAAAATAATCCAGATCATCGGGACTGTGATAATCCTTTTTATAGTGGGAGATCTGCGGTATTGATTCTTCAGGTAAAGAGAAATGGCAAGCAATTTGAAAATGGAGATCGAGAAGTTTAATGGCAAAATTTTTGAGTTGTGGAAGCTCAATATGGAAGATATGTTGGTGGACAAAGATTAGTGGATTGTGGTGGATCTAGGTACTGCACCTACAGGAACTTCAACAGATGACTGGAAAAAGTTGGATCAGAAGGCGAAGAGAAAAATCCAATAGTGTCTCTCAGATTCAGTATTACTGAATGTGTCAGAGGAAGCTACAACCAAGGACTTATGGGATAATGTAATGTACCTCAAAATCACCATAAAAAAAAATAAATTATTTGTACATTTATCCTTGAAAAGTTTTGAGATCTCAAGCAAGTAAGTTTTCTGTTACGAAACTTGAGTCTGAAGGTTTGTTAGAGTCCTTATTGTCATTGAATGCCCTTACCATTCAACTTAATTTTTCTAATCGACGATATAATGAGTATCTACTCCTCACTTCAATGTTTAATTAAGATCATGAAATTTGTAACTACTCTCTTATCTGCTAGTTCCTATAATACTACCACAGTCTTAACAATACAAGCAACTTTGGGGATTTTATGACCAAAAACCTACATAACAATATTACCTTATGTCTGCAATACAATCGACTTGTAATCCAATCTGTTACTCCCATACCCCTTGTTGAAATAGATATTAAAATTTTTATCTTTAAGGCTTTGATTTTTTATTTTTTATTTTTGTGCTTTTCGGGTTTCGACTTTCTAAAAATAAGAGTTTCGTCATTTCTAAATTCATGATACCTTTTATCAATTTTTTTGGATAACGAATGGAAAAAAGTTTACAAAAATATAAATTTTGTAAATCTCTTTTGAAAAATTATTTAAAACGGGTTGTAATTTTAAAATTTGCGATTTTTTAATTTAAATGTTAAAGAAATCGGGATTCGGGGTTTTCTGAAAACAAATGTTTGATGCAAATTGAATCACGAAACCCCGATCCCCGATTTCCCGAAACATTGGAACCTTAATTTTAAAAAATGAATTAGTTTAATCTCTTTTAAGAAAGGTTTAAGGTTAACATAATTATGTCGCGATTTCGGGATTTGCGGTTCTATGAGAGCGTGTCTCTTGTCATCATGTTTTCCGAAATCCCAATTTCCGAAACACCGATTCATAAATCACGTTAGATTAAACTAATTATGTTTTGGCCCTAATCATGATTATTTAGTTAATTAAGATCAATTAAGTTCGGTTTAAAAAAGGGCAAACCATCACGATTTCAGGGATAAGACCTTTTTTATAACATACTCCTTGACATCAGGATTTCCGAAATCTTGATAGTGTCTAATCTCAATTAATTAATGTGATAAAAATGTTTAAATCTTAATTAAAACATCGTGATTTCATGATTTCACGATTTCGGAGGTCGAACTTTTTCGACGACATACCTTTCGACATCAAGAATTCTGAAACCCCGAAAAGCGATGTTTTCAGATTTAATCTATAATTAACACTAATCAATCTTCTTTCTAAAACAAGTTTAAAGGTAATATTTCTTTAAGTGTTCATTAATGCTTCGTTTTCAGATTAAGTAAGTTTCTCGTTTTATTTTAAAAACCGAGAGTGCCTAAGTATAGACATTAAATGCATATCTCTGAAAAATATCTTCTACATTAAGAGCTTTAAATTCGTGACAATTGTGAAAATCTTGTCATGTTTTAAAAAGTATTCAAAGTAAACATTCGAACCTCTGTATTTTCATTTTAAGCTGACCTTATTCATCCACTTTCTGTGACAGGTTTTCAAGTCAAACGCAGAGCCATGGCACCTAAAAAGGCACCAAAGAAAAATGAAGACACATAGGAAGGTGATATTATCTCTGATACTACTCCACACGCCATAAACTCCATCAAATCATGGACTCGAATTTTCGAATTGCTGGAGTACGAGCTAAAGAATGCTGACCCTGATTCTGAAAATCATCTCTGAGACATTGCTGAGTCTGAGCTTCATAATGTTGTTGCGCATCCGAGGTTGGTGGCATATACTGATATGGTTGGCCGGGCTCTGGATAAGGTAGATATCCCAACAAGGAGCATTCAGAATGAGCAAGGAGCTATCGTCGGCTCATTCAGGCCTGAGCACATTCAAGTAATGTATAAACTCTCACCGAATCATAAACACACCTTTAATGCTGAATTTATAGCTGAGTTTCAGAGAAAGGAATGTATTGAGGTAGACCAGACATATTCCGACATGATTAGAGGATGGGCGAGGTATGAAGCAAAGTTTAGGGCTGATTCTCATGGGATTTATGCTATATCCTTCTTAAACTAATATATGGTTTATATAGCCATTATGTTATGCAGACTTTTCGTGAGAAAAGATCCCTGTCACTTTCATGCAAACTAGGTACCCTTCTTAGAGGAAGTTTCAGAAGGAAATGGTTTTAGCTGGCATAAAGTTTTTTCAGATAACCTAACGCAAGAAATTTTAAATTACAAAGCAGCCAAGTCAAAGGGACAACCAGTGTCTTTTTATATGTCTGCATACATTATGGATGCAATCTGTTTTATGACCCCCTTTCCATTAATGAATTGGAGTTGGAGTACCTCATGTCCGGAACCCATTCATGAATATCACTCAGCCCTTTGGGAATAAAATGCTAAAGAGGCATTTTACGAGGTTTGTCATTTTGTCATTATTCCTATGCACAAATTATTTTTTGGATGCGAACCCCCCCGCATTTCTGATGCAGTCATAGAAAGTCTTAAATCAGTTGCCGACTGGTTTATTGAGGAAATTTTTTCCTATATTAGGGTTTATGGTTGTTCCATTCCCCCCCATGCACTCCCAAAATTCTTACCAGACAGATTGGTGTGTAGAGAAGTAGCTCATCAGATAGCCAAGGGCGGTGTTGGATTGGAATTAAAATCACTTCAGAAAAAAGCATGGCCATATTTCCCTGTTCATATTGGGAAATTTCCTTTATCAAATTTAGGCCATTCTAAGGTAGAGGCCGAGTCATTGGAAGAAGTGAAGTTAGTAAATACTGAACACAAAAAATATGACCCCTACCAAATAATAAGTAGGCATTACATACATTGTAATCTAAAGGCATATGAACATGAAGTATCTATTTATGATGATATTTTTAAAGATGTTAAGTCTTATGAAGAAGTGCTAAGTAGAGTCCATGCCTTGCCACCTGACTCACAGGATGGGTTTGCATCTTTTCAAAGCCATAGGCGAAGCTGCCTACCTAAGATTTTACAGGGTGAAATTTCGACCCCATCGCCAGAACAGAAAGAAACCCCTCCAGGGTTTGAAACTAATACTCAGGGTAAAGCAAATGACAAAGGTAAGTTGAATAATACTGAGATACCTTCCCAAGACGTAGAGGGTTCTCAAACAAAAGAATCGAGAATGGATAAGGTCAAAGAGCCAGAAACAATTCCAGAAATCATGAAGAATGTTCCAGAAAAAATAGGAGGAACAGCTTCAACAGAACTTGGTATTCCTATCACCTCTTTAACTCCATTACAGTCGACTTTCGGAACCCCCCATGAAGGAGTTTTATATGTCAGTGATCTAGAGCCAATTTCAAGAGATGAAATCCCCCCATCGGATTTCTTTTTGAGTAAAAAGCGAAAAGCAGTCTTGAAACAGGAAATTCATCCAAGAGGAGAAGGAACGATTAAAAAGCATAGAGTTATTATAGATGGAAAGAAACTCAAGGATTGAGAGTTTGCTACAGAATTAGCAGGCACAATGGGTGCAATAGCATCAACAAACATGTATTCTATAGGCAATTTAACAACTCTGCTTGAACAAAAGGACCAAATAATAATCCAATTGCAAGACAAACTAAAAGAAAATGAAAGAAATATTAGTTGGGGAATACAGAAGGGTCTAGAACAAGATAGACTTAAGGATATGCAAGAAATCCAGAAATTGAATAAAGACTTGGATGAGGAAAAACACTTAATACAGGTCACACGGGAACAGGTTCGAAAGCTAGGAGAAGAAAACAAACATTTGCAAGATAAGATTATTTCTATTACTAACCAGGTAATAGAACTTGAAAATTTCAAGACACAAGCATTGGAGATATATTTAAGAATAGAGGAAGAACAGCAGAAAGTGTTCTTGAATCTGGAAGTGATCCAAAATTATTTTTAAGAATCAAATAAATCTTTGGAGAATGTGTTCCAGAAAGAAAGGGAGGTGAAAGAAGCTAGAACAACGTTTCAGAAAGCAGTGGCTTACTCATCAAAGGAAGAAATTGGAAAGACTCACAAATTATCTATTTCTGAACAGGTTAAAGGGGACATAATGATAAAAGTGTGGGAATAAAAACTAGTTGAATATAAACGAATCACCAGAGAAGTTAATGAGGATTGCCAGAGAATCTTCGATCTCTTTGAAAGAGATTCATTGAATATCAGAACAGATGATTTTTCTGGATTATTAGGCAAAATTAATATTGCCAAGCACCAGCTAAGGTTAAAAGAAGAGCTGGAGAAAATGAAAACAGAGATTGCTAAAATTAAATTGATCAATATAACAAAGATCAACAAATGGATGGTGACTTCGCATCTAAAGTTGAAAACTGTTAAATTCACAGAAAGGATGATAGAAAGTCGATTGCCCGAATTACAGAAAAGATTTTTCTCATTTGAAGCAAATGAGATACGCGATGCTCCCAGGATCTTTGTAAATTTTTTGGGAAAATGTGTTCAGTGTATTGAAGCGGAGAAAGGAAGTTCATCAATGCAAGCTTAAAACCTTTTTAAATGTTTTTATTATTAGAAATTAAAAAGAAATTGTAAACGATTGACATTATTTTTATGTAACCGAAATATTAGGAAGTTCGTTAGTCACCAATGAGAAACTTTGATGAAAATGTATAAATAGAGTTTCTAAAGGCTAAGAAAAGGCTTCGGAATTTTTGGAGAGAGCCATTTTGTAATATCAGTTTTCAAATACATCAAAATATAGATCACAAACGAGATTCTGGATCCTGCAACTTTGTAGCTATGTGTCTTCTCCCTGTTTATTATACTTTGTTGAATTTTTCCTTTTAATGTTTTTCTAACAAGTAATCAATTTGAAGTTATATACATCATTGATTTATATTTCAGATTGGTTTGGATGTACAATGATTTACAGTTTTTCCTCTGAAATCGCTTTTAGTAATTTTAAGACCTGTAAAACTCTTGTTCCTTAATACTTAACTCTTGTTAGAAACCTCGTTTTTCTTTTATCATTGTCTATTGAAATATGAGATTCTTTCTTGATTAAAGCCTCATATTTTTTTGTAGTGTTTATTTGTTGTTTACAATTCTCGAAATTGTTACAAAACCAGGAAACAGCCTTGAATGTGTTTACATTATTGTTTTGGATTTTAAAATTGTTTTTCTTGTTCTCATCTCTGGAAATCTGAAGTAACAAACTGATTAAAATCCCTTTACAAACAAATAAAGTTTTAATATCCATGACTGTCCCAAGTAGCAAACAACCCAATGTTGAACCAGGCCTTCAGAATCAAACCAGTATTGCCTTGAATTTATTTAATACCATTTTACAAACAACAACTAATTGGGTTGAGTTAGAACGTTCATGGGCTGCTATTGAACGAGACATTAGCATCGAAGAGCAATAGGAAGCAAGACAGAGACAGTTGAGAAACTGATTCTTTTTTAATCTTCCTTTGATTTCTTATTCCCAAATCATTCCTTTAAATCTTTTACGGATGCCTTGACAGTATGCTTTATAGCCTTAAAGCATAAACTCAGGGAAAACACCCCTAACTGGGATGGGGATTCTCCAACGTTCTTTTACCAGTCCATTCTTTACATTAATAGAGTTCTTCCCATAACAATAAGTTTCTTCTAAGTCCCTACCGCTTTGTGAAGAAAACAAAGGTCAATCGGGTTTCAGTGACCACAAGTGTCGGACAAAGCAAAGGACCTTGTTGTTTTGTCGAAATCCGAAATACGGAACGACTGTGGGCCATCATTTTGGGGTTTCACGAGTATAAGAGCCAGACATCAACACACAACATTTCTCGAATTTGCGACAAGATGTCGAGTACTTCGGGTTTCGAGGTTCGGTTTTTTTGTGAGCACAAAAAGTCAATCATCAACAGACTGCAACTCCCGAAAGGTGATTAGTAATTCGGGAATTCAGAGTTTGGGATTTCGCGAGTGCAAGTGCCCAAACAACCACACATACAAACCTCCGAAATGCGGAAAAAGGGAAGCTGGGTCCCGCACTTCAGGATTTCAGGTTTCAGGATTTTGGGAATTCGGGCTTCGAGGTTTCAGGGTTTCAGGTACCCAAACACTACATACAATAATCCCCTAATTTCGAAAGCAACAAGATGTGGGATCCACTACTTCGGGATTTCAGGTTTTGGAATTTCGAGATTTCGGGAATTCGGGCTTCGGGGTTTCGGGGTTTCAAGTACCCTAACACTGCATACAACAATCCCTAAATTCCGAAAGCAACAAGATGTGGGATCCACTACTTTGGGATTTTGGGTTTTGGGATTTTGGGATTTACGAACACATGGCGCATAAACACAAATGAAAAAGAAAATCAGAAATGCGAAAAGCGATTAGGGTGTGGGCCCTACAATTTCGGGTTTCGAGGTTTACTAACTCCCGACGCAAAACATTACACGACATCAAACGCCGAATCGCGAAGTTAGGAAAAAGTTAGGGGGCCCATCCAATATCGGGTTTCGGCGTTTGGTAATGCTTGATGCAAGAACAACATACCACAGGAATCACTGAATCCCGAAATTTGATCGGTTGTGGGGCCACTTCAGGTTTTCGGAGTTTGCAAGAACAAAAGGACTCCACACAGGTTGAACTGATAAACTCCGAAAGGTAGGAAAAGGAAAGAAAACATAAATAGAGTTTACAAACTTAGTAATTTTGTTCCCGACAATATTCAAAGAGTTGGATTTTGGAACTTACGACATAACCTCCACTCCCAAATATACTAATCTTTAGCATTGATTTTACTTAGAAAACACATACAGAAAGAAAAGTAACAATGAATTTAATTTAGAGGGGATTTCTTCCAGAGTTCAACCATGCATAATCCTTTCAACTATCATAACGAATAAAAAGGCCAATTTTCTATCATTTGTTCAGAAAGGGATCACTTGAGTTCAGATTTATCATAGGTTCTCGATCAATGTTTAGGTTTCGGTTCCGATTTAACACATACATTACATCAAATATAAATTCATTTAGACAGAGAATGGAAATCATTCCAGTTCCAATCAAACACGTTGCAGCAGATGAAAAATCATTCAGAACAAAGAAGGAGAAAATTTAACATATCTGAACCAATTTGCGGGAAGAAAAGGGGAACAACCACGTCTACAACAAGGAAGAAAAGGGGAAGAACAAGGAAGCCATATCTACTTGCCTGATTCACCCCCTAGCCTGACCATGAATCCATGAGGGCGAACTTGGAAAACTCCTCCTCGGCAATGTCATTCAATTCCAACAATTATCCTCTTGCTTCACACTTACTCAACAATGCTCATAACAACAAGACAATTTGGTTTCAACAAAACTCCTCTTGTCTCACACTCAATCTGCAGTGCTCATAACAGCAAGAGAGTTCATAAATCCTTTTCTAGCATACTTGGCAGTGTCCTGCCTGCTCGCATATGCTATTTATCCATTTTTGCCCAGGTCTTTTCCCTCCTTTGGGGATTTTCGTAGCTTTTCTTAATCCCTGATTTCCAGGGGCTGCTAGTGGCCAAATATCTGATTTTCCACTTCTAATCATCAGACCAAAGGCAGTTCCAACTTGTTCCCCACTCATGGAGTCATGGTCAGCTGATTTTAACATGGTTGTTCCATTTGTCCTCCTGCAGTTAATATAATTATTCTGTTGTGATACAAGTGTCATAGACAAATAGTTAGTTGGGTCCAAATAGATCACTGCCCAATAGTCACAATAATTAAATACAATTATTAAATTCGAAATTCAAAATTTCCATAAATGGCAAAAAATTTCCAGATTCGAATTTGCCAAAAATGAAAATAAATTTCCAGCACATAAAAACATTTATTTTTGGGCAATGTCAGATCGTTTCCCCCTTCAGTAAAACACTGTCCTCAGTGTTCGTTCCTTTCCTGGAATAGGATTGGATGAGATTTCCAAAAATCTCCCTCCAATTCCCAAGTGGCCTCCTCGGGACTAAAGTGCTTCCATTGCACCTTTACCTGATCAGTGGCTTTGTTCTAAAGTCTTATTTCTCTCCGGTCCAGAATGCGCAGGGGTTCCACCTAGAAATCGCCCTCGGGTTCCACCTACACCAAGTTCCAATCAATCATATGAGTAGGGTCATGAATATACTTTTTCAACAAAGAAACATGAAATACATTATGAATTCTTAGATTGGTTGGAAGTGCAAGCTGATATGCTACAGGCCCAACTCGAGTTAGTATCTCGAAGGGCCCACAAAACCTGGGTGCCAACTTGGCACAGTTTCCTAACTTCAGCGAGCTTTTCTAGGCTTTAACCTTCAAGTAAACATGGTCTCCCACTCNAAGTTCCAATCAATAATATGAGTAGGGTCATGAATATACTTTTTCAACAAAGAAACATGAAATACATTATGAATTCTTAGATTAGTTGGAAGTGCAAGCTGATATGCTACAGGCCCAACTCGAGTTAGTATCTCGAAGGGCCCACAAAACCTGGGTGCCAACTTGGCACAGTTTCCTAACTTCAGCGAGCTTTTCTAGGCTTTAACCTTCAAGTAAACATGGTCTCCCACTCAAAATTCCACGTGTCTTCTTTTCTGATCTGCATAGCTCTTCTGTCTGTCCTGTGCTTCTTTCAAGTTTTGTTGTACTTTTCTTACCATGTTCTCCATTTCTTGGAGCATCTCTGGTCCAACCATGAGTCTGCCAGCCAGGTTATCCCAGCTAATCGGAGTTGTACACTTTCTATCGTACACTATTTCGAAAGGGCTCAACTTAGCCGAAGTTTGGTACCCATTGTTATATGCAAATTCCACCAAGTGTAGGTAGTCTTCCCACTTGTTCGGTTTTTTTCTTGCATACATGCAGAGCATATCTTCTATGATTTGGTTTGTCCTTTCGGTCTGTCCATCCATTTGTGGATGATAACTCGTGTTAAAATTCAAATTAGTATTTAGCCCTGTAAACAATTCCTTCCAAAAAGAGGATGTGAATTTTACGTCTCTATCTGAAATCACCATTATAGGAATACCATGCAATCTAAAAATTTCTTTCATGAATATTTCAGCAATGTTAATAGCTTTAAAAGTAGACTTTACAGGAATAAAATGTGCAGACTTACTGAGTTTATCAATTACCACCATGATAGAATCATTATGTTTCTGAGTTTTAGGCAAACCTGTGATAAAGTCCAGTGAGATGGTCTCCCATTTCCATTCTGGTACTGGTAATGGCTGTAATAGGCTGGCTGGATGCTGGTGTTCAGCCTTAACTTGCTGGCAATCTTGGCACCTAGCCAAGTACTCAGTTGTTTCGCCCTTCATATTAGGCCAGTAAAATAGTTTTCTGAGTGTTGTTATTGTTTTATGGTAACCTGTATGGCCAAAGTATGGTTTCTTATGCACTTCATCTAAAATAGTTAATTTTAGCTCTGTTGAATCTGGTATGTAAAGTCTCTTTTTAAATCTTAATAGTCCCTCCTTATCGATACTTATATCCGGTTCATCTGAGTTTGTGACACAATTTTGCAATTCTGCCATCATCTTAGTGTAATTTTCGTCATTAACACCTATCATTCTTATTCTTTGTTCCAGATCACTTTCTGTTCTGCTAATATTATCTCAAATAACCCATGGATTCTGCGGCTTAAAGCATCTGCTACTTTATTTTCCTTACCCTTGATATCTCTGACTTCAAAGTCAAATTCTCTCAAGAAGGCTAGCCACCTTACTTTTCTCACATTAAGGTCTGGTTGGTTAAACAGATATTTAACTCCACTATTATCTGTCAATAGTAAGAATTTTCTGCCCATGATATAGTGTCCCCACATTTTTAAGGCATGTGTTATTGCTGCCAATTATAAGTCATGAGTGACATAATTTCGCTCGTGTTCCTTTAATTTCCAGGATTCATAACAAATCATGTGCCCTTCCTGAGTTAGAACACCACCTAGCCCCTCTTTACTTGCATCAAAGCATAATGTGAAGTCTTTATCTGGGTCTGCTACCTTCAAGATGGGCGCTAATGTCAATAATTCTTTTAGTTTGTTAAAACTATCTTGACACTTTTGCGACCAGTTAAACTTGGTCCCTTTCTTTTGTAGTGACGTGATAGGGTCGGCTATCTTGGAGAACCCTTCTATAAATCTACGATAATATCCAGTGATTCCCATGAATGACCGGATATCTACCACATCTTTAGGCACTGGCCATTCCATAATGGATTTTATCTTTTCTGAGTCTACGACAATACCTTCCGAGGAAATGACATGTCCTAAATATTGTATTTCTTTTTTATAGAAATCACATTTGTCGAATTTTGCGTATAGTTTGTGTTTTCTTAGTGTTTGTATAACTATTCGTAAGTGTTCATCATGTTCCTCCTCCATTTTAGAATAGACCAGAATATCGTCGATAAATACTACTACGAACTTGTCTAAGTACTGGCTAAAAATGTTATACATTAAGCACATAAATGTGGCTGGTGCATTAGTGAGTTCGAAAGGTATGACTACAAACTCGTAGTGTCGGTATCTTGTTCAAAAAGCTGTTTTGTTTATGTCCTGGTCTTTTATCCTAACTTGATGATGTCCAGATCGTAAATCCAATTTTGAGAAGATCTTGGCCCCACCAACTTGATCGAACAGATCATTTATCCAGGGTAAGGGGTATTTTTTCTTAATGGCCACTTTGTTTAGTTGCCTATAATCGATACACAGTCTTAGAGTACCATCTTTCTTTTTCACAAAGAGGACTGGTGCTCCCTAAGGCGAGACACTTGGTCTGATATATTCTTTATCCAACAATTCTTGTAATTGTATTTTTATTTCTGTTAGTTCAAGTAGACTCATTTGGTAGGGTGCCTTTGAGATAGGGACTTATCCGGGTAGTAAGTCTATTGAGAAATCTATCTCTCTCCTAGGCGGCAATTCTGGTATCTCATCAACAAACATGTCTCTAAATTCACGTAGGACAACAAAGTCTTCTAACTTGGGTTTATCTTATTTTTCTAATAGATTCGTTACTTGGATGGCATAAATTTGGCATCCCTTTCTAATACATTTCTTGAGTTACATCGCTGAAACTTATCTGACTGATACAAGTTTTGGTATGCCTTGGGCTTTTCTAATAGTGCCAAAATCATCTTTATAGCTAAGTATCTTTGTATAACAATTTAGTACTGCTTTGTGTTGTTCCAACCAATCCATCCCAATAATCATGTCATAAGACCCTAGTGGTAGGATGTTCAGATTGGTCCTTATATTTGGACCAACTACACTGAACTCAAGATCAGAAATAAAGTTAACTACTTTTATTTTAGTCCCTTTTGCTAGTTGTACAAGCCAAGATTTTGCATGCTTTTGTTTCTTAAGTTTATTCGACTCTAGTACATCGGCAGTAATATAACTTAATGTAGCTCCAGGGTCAATTAAAACAGAAATTTGACTGTCATAGATTTTACCTTCAATCTATACCACCAAGGACTAGTGGTCAGCTTGTCAACCATCTATGGCTGCATTTATACGATGCAGACTTCTGCCCATGTCACCTACTGTCGAGGCTTCCTGCAAATTGTGAACATCAGTTCTATTTTCTGCAATTAAACATGGATAGTTCCTCCTTAGATGAGGCTCTCCACACTCCCAACACTTTAATGGCTCGCGGTCGTTGTCCCCAAACCTTTTCATTCCAAGGTTCAAAGGTTTATCACTACCTTGTGTATTCGGGTGATTGGAGTGAAAATCCTTCCTTGGGAAACTTTTTGTTGTATTTCGATAAGGAGTTGGCTGGTATCCTTTCTTCCGCTGGTGTGTTCCATCTTGTCTCTTATCCTTCCAAGTCTTGGGAAACTCTACCCGCTCTTTATACTGGTCATAGCACATTTGTTCCTTATTGAATGACTCACTCAAGGATTTGGGGTTGTCAAACTCAATTCTGTCCCTGTAGGACTGTGGTAAACAACTTAAGAATCATTGGATTTTTACCTTATCCTTCTGGATGTATGGTACGAACCTTAGTAGTTCCAGAAATTTATTTATAAGGTCATCCATCGTCATTTGTCCGACTCGTAATTCATAAAATTCTTTCATCTTCCTTTCATAATAGCTCTCAGAAAGGTATTGTTTCTTAAAATACTTCTTGAAGTCGGACCATTCCAACTGTTTCTCGTTTAGGCCCTTGGTCAGTTTCAGGTCCTGCCACCAAATGTTGGCCTTCCCCTTCAGATTGTAGATGGCCATTCTGAACTTCATGTTGCTGGAATAGTTGTAGATTTGGAAGTATTTCTTGATGTCCAACAACCATGCCTCGGCTTCTTCTCCTATCCTAGATTCTTTGTCAAAAGTAGCTAGTTTAATCTTTTTAAATTCTCCTTCAAGGTGGTCTGTTTGTTTTCTTTTTCTGTCTGGTATGGTTTTGTTTTCAGCTGAAGGTGTCCCTTAAGAAAAAACTGTCTCCTTTCTTCGTTTTCGCACCAAAATTCTTGGAGGCCCTTTTTCTTACCTCTTCCTTAGGGTTATCATATTTTGGGTTTTTCTTGGTCACTATACTATGCAGTAGAACTTCATTTATCTCTTGTTGTTCCTGTTGTGCCTTCTTTAATTTTTCATTGTCGGCCTTGAAAACCTGTAGTTCAACTATAAGGTTTCTCATTGTTTCCAACACCTCCATGGGTGAGCTTCCATCACTGTTTTGTCTTGGATCTCCAGGAGGTCCTTGTTGTGGATTCTCTTCCATCCTGATTTCTGCACCTTCTTGAGATACCATTATTCAACACAAAATAGAAAAGCTTTATGTTTGCAATTCACAAGATTTGTTAGTTTTCTCATAGATCATAATATATACACTAAGCAATTAATGTGGCCTTGTTCAGGCCCAGTGTTGTAACTTTTGCTCTTATACCATATGTAATGTACCTCAAGATCACCATAAAAAAAAAATGTATTTGTACATTTATCCTTGAAAAGTTTTGAGATCTCAAGCAAGTAAGCTTTCTGTTAGGAAACTTGAGTCTGAAGGTTTGTTAGAGTCCTTATTGTCATTGACTACCCTTACCATTCAACTTAAGTTTTCTAATCAACGATATAATGAGTATCTACTCCTCACTTCAATGTTTAATTAAGATCTTGAAATTTATAACTACTCTCTTATCTGCTAGTTCCTATTATACTACCACAGTCTTAACAATACAAGCAACTTTGGGGTTTTTATGACCAAAAACCTACATAACAATATTACCCTATGTCTGCAATACAGTCGACTTGTAATCCGGTCTGTTACTCCCATACCCCTATCCAGGATGGGGTTCTCCAATGTTCTTTTACCAGTCCATTCATTACATTAATAGAGTTGTTCCCATAACAATAAGTTTCTTCTAAGTCCCTACCGCTTTGTCAAGAAAACAAAGGTCAATCGGGTTTCGGTGACCACAAGTGTCAAACAAAGCAAAGGACCTTGTTGTTTTGTTGAAATCTGAAATACAGAATGACTGTGGGCCAGCATTTCGGGGTTTCACGAGTATAAGAGACAGACATCAACACACAACATTTCCCGAATTTGCGACAAGATGCCGAGTACTTCGAGTTTCAGGGTTCGGTTTTTTCATGAGCAAAAAAAGCCAATCATCAACAGACTGCAACTCCTGAAAGGTGATTAGTACTTCGGGAATTTGGAGTTCTAGATTTCGCGAGTGCAAGTGCCCAAACAACCACACATACAAACCTCCGAAATGCGGAAAAAGGGAAGGTGGGTCCTGCACTTCAGGATTTCGGGTTTCGGGATTTCGGGAATTCGGGCTTTAGGGTTTCGGGGTTTCAAGTACCCAAACACTGCATACAATAATCCCCGAATTCTGAAAGCAACAAGATGTGGGATCCACTACTTCGGGATTTTGGGTTTTGGGATTTCAGGATTTCAGGAATTCGAGCTTCAGGGTTTCGGGGTTTCAAGTACCCAAACACTGCATACAACAATCCCCGAATTTCGAAAGCAACAAGATGTGGGATCCACTACTTCAGGATTTCATGTTTTGGGATTTCGGGATTTACGAACACATGGTGCATAAACACAAATGAAAAAAAAAA
>JASDQU010683018.1:72554-87183 GCA_032191745.1 Picea mariana
AAAAAAAAAATCCGAAATGCGAAAAACGATTAGGGTGTGGGCCCTACAATTTTGGGTTTTGGGGTTTACTAAATCTCGATGCAAAACATTACACGACATCAAATGTCGAATCACGAATTTACGAAAAAGGTAAGGGGCCCATCCAATATTGGGTTTCGGCGTTTGGTAATGCTTGATGCAAGAACAACATACCACGGGAATCGCCGAATCCCGAAATTTGATCAGCTGTGTGGCCACTTCAGGTTTTTGGAGTTTGCAAGAACAAAAGGACTCCACACAGGTTGAACCAATAAACTCCAAAAGGTTGGAAAAGGAAAGGAAACATAAATAGAGTTTACAAACTCAGTAATTTTGTTCCTGGCAATATTCATACAGTTAGATTTCAGAACTTACAGCATAACCTCCACTCCCAAATATACCAATATTCAGCATTGATTTTACTCAGAAAACACATATAGAAAGAAAACTAACAATTAATTTAATTTAGAGGGGATTTCTTCCAGAGTTCAACCATGCATAATCCTTTCAACTATCACAATGAATAAAAAGGCCAATTTTCTATCGTTCGTTCAGAAATGGATCACTCGAGTTCAGATTTACCATAGGTTCTCGGTCAGTGTTTAGGTTTCAGTTCTGATTTAACACATACATTGCATCAGATATAAATTCATTTAGACAGAGAATGAAAATCATTCCAGTTCCAATCAAGCACATTGCAACAAATGAAAAATAATTCAAAACAAAGAAGGAGAAAATTTAACATATCTGAACCAATTTGCGGGAAGACAAGGGGAACAACCACATTCCTCCCAACCGTAGAACAATGCAGCTAGATCTACTTGCCTGATTCACCCCATAGCCTGACCATGAATCCATGAGGGAAAACTTGGAAAACTCCTCCTCGGCAATGTCCTTCAATTCCAGTAGTTATCCTCTTGCTTCACACTTACTCAACAGTGCTCATAACAGCAAGAACATTTGGTTTCAACAAAACTCCTCTTGGCTCACACTCAATCTGCAGTGCTCATAACAGCAAGAGAGTTCGGAAATCCTTTCCCAGCATACTTGGCAGCGTCCTGCCTCCTCGCATATGCTATTTATCTATTTTTGCCCAGGTCTTTTCCCTCCTTTGGAGATTTTCACAGCTTTTCTTAATCCCTAATTTTCAGGGGCTGCCAGTGGCCAAATCTCTAATTTTCCACTTGTAATCATCAGCGCAGAGGCAGTTCCAACTTGTTCCCCACTCATGGAGTCATGGTCAGTTGATTTTAACATGGTTGTTCCATTTGTCCTCCTGCATTTAATATAATTATTCTGTTGTGATACAAGTGTCATAGTCAAATAGTTAGTTGGGTCCAAACAGATCTCTTCCCAACAGTCACAATAATTAAATACAATTATTAAATTCGAAATTCATAATTTCCATAAATGGCAAAAATTTTCTAGATTCGAATTTGCCAAAAATGGAAATAAATTTCCAGCACATAAAAATATTTACTTTTGGGGGATGTCACATCCTTTCCCCCTTCAGTAAAACACTGTCTTCAGTGTTTGTTCCTTTCCTGGAATAGGATTGGATGAGATTTCCGCAAATCTCCCTCCAATTCCCAAGTGGCCTCCTCAAGACTAAAGTGCTTCCATTGCACCTTTACCTGAGCGACGACTCTGTTCCGAAGTGTTATTTCTCTCCGGTCCAGAATGCGCAGGGGTTCCACCTGGAACTTGCCCTCGGGTTCCACCTGCACCAAGTTCCATTCAATCATATGAGTAGGGTCATGAATATACTTTTTCAACAAAGAAACATGAAATACATTATGAATTCTTAGATTAGTTGGAAGTGCAAGCTGATATGCTATGGGTCCAACTCGAGTTAGTATCTTGAAGGGCCCACAAAACCTGGGTGCCAACTTGGCATGGTTTTCTAAATTTAGCGAGCTTTTTCGGGCTTTGACCTTCAAGTAAACATGGTCTCCCACTCAAAATTCCACGTGTCTTCTTTTCTGATCTGCATAGCTCTTATTTATGTCCTATGCTTCTTTCAAGTTCTGTTGTACCTTTCTTACCATGTTCTCCATTTCTTGGAGCATCTCTAGTCCAACCATGAGTCTATCAGCCGAGTTATCCTAGCTAATTGGAGTTGTACACTTTTTGTCGTACAATATTTCAAAAGGGCTCAACTTAGCCGAAGTTTGGTACCCATTGTTATATGCAAATTCCACCAAGTGTAGGTAGTCTTCCCACTTGTTCGGTTTTGTTCTTACATACATACGGAGCATATCTTCTATGATTTGGTTTGTCCTTTCAGTCTGTCCATCCGTTTGTGGATGATAACTCATGCTGAAATTCAAATTAGTATTTAGCCCTGCAAACAATTCCTTCCAAAAAGCGGATGTGAATTTTACGTCTCTATTTGAAATCACCATTTTAGGAATACCATGCAGTCTAAAAATTTCTATCATGAATATTTCAGCAATGTTAATAGCTTTAAAAGTAGACTTTACAGGAATAAAATGTGCAGACTTACTGAGTTTATCGATTACCACCATGATAGAATCATTTTGTTTCTGAGTTTTAGGCAAACCTGTGATAAAGTCCAGTGAGATGGTCTCCCATTTCCATTCTGGTACTAGTAATGGCTGTAATAGGCCGACTGGATACTGGTGTTTAGCCTTAACTTGTTGGAAATATTGGCACCTAGCCAAGGACTATGTTGTTTCTCCCTTCATATTAGGCCAGTAAAGTAGTTTTCTGAGTGTTGTTATTATTTTCTGGTAACCTGGATGGCCAAAGTATGGTTTCTTATGCACTTCATCTAAAATAGTTAATTTTAGCTCTGCTGAATCTGGTACGTAAACTTTGTTTTTAAATCTTAATAGTCCCTCCTTGTCGATACTTATATCTGGTTCATCTGAGTTTGTGACACTATTTTGCAATTCTTCCATCATCTTAGTGTAATTTTCGTCATTAACACCTGTCGTTCTTATTCTTTGTTCCAAATCACTTTCTTTTCTTTTGATATTTATCTCAAATAACCCATGGATTATGTTTCTTAAAGCATATACTACTTTATTTTCCTTACCCTTGATATGTCTGACTTCGAAGTCAAATTCGCTCAAGAAGGCTAGCCACCTTGCTTGTCTCGCATTAAGGTCTGGTTGGTTAAACAGATATTTCACTCTGCTATTATCTGTCAATAGTAAGAATTTTTTGCCCATGATATAGCGTCGCGACATTTTTAAGGCATGTATTACTGCTACCAATTCTAAGTCATGAGTGACATAATTTTTCTCGTGTTCCTTTAATTTCTGGGATTCATAACAAATCACATGCCCTTCCTGAGTTAGAACACTGCCTAGCCCCTCTTTACTTGCATCAATGCATACTGTGAAGTCTTTATCAAGATGGGCGCCGATGTCAATAATTCTATTAGCTTGTTAAAACTGTCTTGACACTTTTGCGACCAGTTAAACTTGGTCCCTTTCTTTTGTAGTGATGTGATAGGGTAGGCTATCTTGGAGAACCCTTCTATAAATCTGCGATAATATCCAGTGATTCCCATGAATGACCGGATATCTGCCACATCTTTAGGCACTAGCCATTCCATAATGGCTTTTATCTTTTCCGGGTCTACGACAATACCTTCTGAGGAAATGACATGTCCTAAATATTGTATTTATTTTTTATAGAAATCACATTTGTCGAATTTTGCGTATAGTTTGTGTTTTTTTAGTGTTTGCAAAACTATTCGTAAGTGTTCATCATGTTCCTCCTCCGTTTTAGAGTAGACCAGAATATCATCGATAAATACTACTACAAACTTGTCTAAGTAGTGGCTAAAAATGCTCTTCATTAAGCACATAAATGTGGCTGGTGCATTAGTGAGTCTGAAAGGTATGACTACAAACTCGTAGTGTCTGTATCTTGTTCGAAAAGATGTTTTGTTTATGTCTTGGTCTTTTATCCTAATTCGATGATATCCAGATTGTAAATCCAATTTTTAGAAGATCTTGGACCCTCCAACTTGATCGAACAAACCATTTATCCAGGGTAAGGGGTATTTTTTCTTAATGATCACTTTGTTCAGTTGCCTATAATCAATACACAGTCTTAGAGTACCATCTTTCTTTTTCACAAAGAGGACTGGTGCTCCCCAAGGCGAGACACTTGGTCTGATATATTCTTTATCCAACAATTCCTGTAATTGTATTTTTAATTATGTCAGTTCAGGTAGACTCATTTGGTAGGGTGCCTTTAAGATAGGGGTTGATCCGAGTAGTAAGTCTATTGAGAAATCTATCTCTCTCCTAGGAGGCAATTATGGCATTTCATCACCAAACATGTCTCTAAATTCACGTAGGACAACAAAGTCTTCTAACTTGGGCTTATCTTCTTTTTCTAATAGATTCGTTACTTGGGTGGCATAAATTTGGCATCCCTTTCTAATACATTTCTTGAGTTGCATCGCTGAAACTTGTCTGACTGATACAGGTTTTGGTATGCCTTGGGCTGTTCTAACAGTGCCAAAATCATCTTTATAGCTAAGTATCTTTGTATAACAATCTAGTACTGCTTTGTGTTGTTCCAACCAATCCATCCCAATAAGCATATCATAAGACCGTAGTGGTAGGATGTTTATATTGGTCCTTATCTTTTGACCATCTAAACTAAACTCAAGATAAGAAATAAAGTTAACTACTTTTCTTTTAATCCATATTGCTAGTTGTACAAGCCAAGATTTTGCATTCTTTTGTTTCTTAAGTTTATTCGACTCTACTACATCGACAGTAATATAACTTAACGTAGCTCCAGCGTCAATTAAAATAGAAATTCGAGTGTCATGGATTTTATTTTCAATCTCTACCACCGAGGACTGGTGGTCAGCTTGTCGACCATCTATGGCTGCATTTATCCAATGCAAACTTCTACCAATGTCACCTACTAGCGAGGCTTCCTGCAAATTGTGAACAACAGTTCTATTTGCTGCAATTAAACGTGGATAGTTCCTCCTTAGATGAGGCTCTCCACACTCCCAACACTTTAATGGCTCATGGGCGTTGTCCCCAAACCTTTTCGTTCCAAGGTTCAAAGGTTTACCACTACCTTGCGTATTCGGGTGATTGGAGTGAAAATCCTTCCTTGGCAATTTTTTTTTTGTATTTCGATAAGGAGTTGGCTAGTATCCGTTCTTCCGCTAGTGTGTTCCATCTTTTCTCTTATCCTTCCAAGTCTTGGGAAACTCTACCCGCTCTTTATACTGGTCATAGCACATTCGTGCCTTCCTGAATGACTCACTCAAGGATTTGGGGTTGTCAAACTCAATTCTGTCCCTGTAAGACTGTGGTAAACAACTTAAGAATCGTTGGATTTTTACCTTATCCCCTCGGATGTATGGTACGAACCTTAGTAGTTCCAGAAATTTATTTATAAGGTTATCCATCGTCATTTGTCTGAGTCATAATTCATAAAATTCTTTTATCTTCCTTTCATAATAGCTCTCAGAAAGGTATTGTTTCTTAAAATACTTCTTGAAGTCAGACCATTCCAACTGTTTCTCCTTTAGGCTCTTGGCCAGTTTTAGGTCCTGCTACCAAACGATGGCCTTCCCCTTTAGATTGTAGATGGCCATTATGAGCTTCATGTTGCTAGAATAGTTGTAGATTTGGAAGTATTTCTTGATGTCCAAAACCATGCCTCAGCTTCTTCTCCTGTCCTAGATTCTCCGTCAAAAGTAGCTAGTTTAATCTATTTAAATTCTCCTTCAAGGTGGTTTGTTTGTTTTATTTTTCTGTCTGGTATGGTTTTGTCTTCAGCTGAAGGTGTCCCTTCAGACGAACTGTCTCCTTTTTCTGTTTTCGCAACAGAATTCTTGGAGGCCCTTTTTCTGACCTCTTCCTCAGGGTTATCATCTTTTGTGTTTTTCTTGGTTACTATACTACGCAGCAAGACTTCAT
This sequence comes from Picea mariana, assembly GCA_032191745.1. Classification (NCBI taxonomy): domain Eukaryota; kingdom Viridiplantae; phylum Streptophyta; class Pinopsida; order Pinales; family Pinaceae; genus Picea; species Picea mariana. Next base: position 78,506 of record JASDQU010683018.1, read on the forward strand.
TTATCTCTTACTGTTCCTGCTGTACCTTCTTTAATTTTTCATTGTCGGCCTTGAAAACCTGTAGTTCAACTATAAGGTTTCTCATTGTTTCCAACACCTCCATGGGTGAGCTTCCATCACTGTTCTGTCTCGCATCTCCAAGAGGTCCTTGTTGCAAATTCTCTTCCATCCTGATTTCTGCACCTTCTTGAGCTGCCATTATTCAACACAAAATAGAAAATCTTTATGTTTGCAATTCACAAGATTTGTTAGATTTCTCATAGATCAGAATATATATACTAAGCAATTAATGTGGCCCTGTTCAGGCCCAATGTTGTAACTTTTTCTCTGATACCATATGTAATGTACCTCAAAATCACCATAAAAAAAAATATATATATTTGTACATTTATCCTTGAAAAGTCTCGAGATCTCAAGCAAGTAAGATTTCTGTTAGGAAACTTGAGTCTAAAGGTTTATTAGAGTCCTTATTGTCATCAACTGCCCTTACCATTCAGCTTAAGTTTTCTAATCGACGATATGATGAGTATCTACTCCTCACTTCAATGTTTAATTAAGATCATGAAATTTATAACTACTCTCTTATCTGCTAGTTCCTATAATACTACCACAGTCTTAACAATACAAGCAACTTTGGGGTTTTTATGACCAAAAACCTACATAACAATATTACCCTATGTCTGCAATACAGTCGACTTGTAATCTGGTATGTTACTCCCATACCCCTATCCGGGATGGGGATTCTCCAACGTTCTTTTACCAGTCCATTCATTACATTAATAGAGTTGTTCCCATAACAATAAGTTTCTTCTAAGTCCCTACCGCTATGGGAAGAAAACAGAGGTCAATCGGGTTTTGGTGACCACAAGTGCCGAACAAAGCAAAGGACCTTGTTGTTTTGTCGAAATACGAAATACAGAATGACTGTGGGCTAGGATTTCAGGGTTTCTGTATTCGAGGTTTCGCGAGAATAAGAGCCGGTCATCAACACACAACATTTCCCGAATTTATGACAAGATGTCGAGTACTTCGGGTTTCGGGGTTCAATTTTTTCGTGAGCACAAAAAGTCAATCATCAACAGACTGCAACTCCTGAAAGGTGATTAGTACTTCGGGAATTCGGAGTTCAATATTTTGCGAGTGCAAGTGCCCAAACAACCACATATACAAACCTCCAAAATGAGGAAAAATGGAAGGTGGGTCCCGCACTTCAGGATTTCAGGTTTCGGGATTTCGGATTTCAGGAATTCGGGCTTTGGGGTTTCGAGGTTTCAAGTACCCAAACACTACATACAACAATCCCCGAATTCCGAAAGCAACAAGATGTGGGATCCACTACTTCAGGATTTTGGGTTTTGGGATTTCGGGATTTTGGGAATTCGGGCTTCGGGGTTTCGGGGTTTCAAGTACCCAAACAATGCATACAACAATCCCCGAATTCCGAAAGCAACAAGATGTGGGATCCACTACTTCGAGATTTTGGGATTTACAAACACATGGCGCATAAACACAAATGAAAAAGAAAATCCGAAATGCGAAAAGCGATTAGGGTGTGGACCCTACAATTTTGGGTTTTGGGGTTTACTAACTCCTGATGCAAAACATTACACGACATCAAATGTCGAATCGCGAAGTTACGAAAAAGGTAAGGGGCCCATCCAATATCGGGTTTCATCATTCGGTAATGCTTGATGCAAGAACAACATACCACGGGAATCGTCGAATCCCAAAATTTGATTGGTTGTGGGGGCACTTCAGGTTTTCGAAGTTTGCAAGAACAAAAGGACCCCACACAGGTTGAATCGATAAACTCTGAAAGGTCATAAAAGAAAAGGAAAGATAAATAGAGTTTACAAACTTAGTAATTTTGTTCCCGGCAATATTCATATAGTTGGATTTCGGAACTTACAGCATAACCTCCACTCCCAAATATACCAATCTTCAGCATTGATTTTACTCAGAAAACACATACAGAAAGAAAACTAACAATGAATTTAATTTAGAGGGGATTTCTTCCAGAGTTCAACCATGCATAATCCTTTCAACTATCATAACGAATAAAAAGGCCAATTTTCTATTGTTCGTTCAGAAAGGGATCACTCGAGTTCAGATTTACCATAGGTTCTCGTTCAGTGTTTAGGTTTCGGTTCCGATTTAACACATACATTGCATCAGATATAAATTCATTTAGACAGAGAATGGAAATCATTCCAGTTCCAATCAAACACATTGTAGCAGATGAAAAATCATTCAGAACAAAGAAGGAGAAAATTTAACATATCTGAACCAATTTGCGGGAAGACAAAGGGAACAGCCACGTTCCTCCCAACCATAGAACAAGGCAGCCAAATCTACTTACCTGATTCACCCCCTAGCCTGACCATGAATCCATGAGGGCGAACTTGGAAAACTCTTCCTCGGCAATGTCCTTCAATTCCAACAGTTATCCTCTTGCTTCACACTTACTCAACAGTGCTCATAACAGCAAGACAATTTGGTTTCAACAAAAATTCTCTTGCCTCACACTCAATCCGCAGTGCTCATAACAGTAAGAGAGTTCAAAACTCCTTTCCCAGCATACTTGGCAGCGTCCTGCCTCCTCGCATATGTTATTTATCCATTTTTGCCTAGGTCTTTTCCCTCCTTTGGGATTTTCGCAGCTTTTCTTAATCCCTTATTTTCAAGGGCTGCCAGTGGCCAAATCTCTGATTTTACACTTGTAATCATCAGCCCAGAGGTAGTTCCAACTTGTTCCCCACTCATGGAGTCATGGTCAGTTGATTTTAACATGGTTGTTCCATTTGTCCTCCTGCAGTTAATATAATTATTCTATTGTGATACAAGTGTCATAGTCAAATAGTTAGTTGGGTCCAAACATATCTCTGCCCAACAGTCACAATAATTAAATACAATTATTAAATTTGAAATTCAAAATTTCCATAAATGGAAAAAAATTTCCAGATTCGAATTTGCCAAAAATGGAAATAAATTTCCAGCACATAAAAATATTTATTTTGGGGGGATGTCATAGATAAGTTGGGGAAGTTGTATCAGTATAAATCCCTAGTAAATAAACTATTCCTGGGAAAGAATATGTATAAACTAAGGATGAGAGATGGAGACTCAGTGGCAGAGCATTTGAATGCCTTCAATATTGTGGTAAGTTAGTTAGTATCAGTTGAGATTAAAATTTCATATGACGATAAGTTTATCAGTTTATTGTGTGCTTTAATAGACTCGTGGAATAATCTGGTTGTGGCCATAGGTAGTAATACAACTTCCTTGAGTTTTGATGAAGTGGTTTCATCCTTGTTGTCGGAGGAGATGGTATGGAAGAACATGGAAAGACAGAGAATAGATGCATTATTTGCAAGAGGATTCTCCCACGAAAGAAATAGATCTAAGTCCTCAAGTGGGAGATCTAATTCTAAGGGTAGACCTAAATCTTCCGGAAAGTTTGTAAAGGTACGTTGGAGATGTGGGAAAGAAGGGTAATAAAAGAAGCAATGTAGATCAAAAGTTGAGAAAAATAAGGGATCTGAAGAAGCCCCTTCTACAAAAGAAAAGACCTTCAAGAAAGAAAGAGGGATGTGTACTTGACTTATTCAAGAACACATGCAGATCATGAGACATGGTTGGTTGGCTTAGGTGCATCCTTTCATATGACTCCCCACAAGCATTGGTTATGTGAATATGAAAGGTATGATGGAGGTAATGTTTTTCTAGTGCAATATTCCTGATACAATATATTATGAAGAATACACAATATCTAGCAAGTAATGACAAAATAATAATTATTTATCTAGAAAAGTATCAGAGAAGATCAAAATACCACCAGAATAATCACCAAGAAGAGAAACTTTATTATGATAGCAATGTTCACTTGCCTCTTCAAGGGGGAAACCTTTAGCAGAGCATAGCTCTATTACAATAATCTCCAAGACAAAACTTCTGATACCCTAGACTCTTATTTATACTAAATCTATCTACCATAAGAACAATCTAGAGGAAGATCTTCTAGAAGCGAAAGCTTCTATTAGGTCTTCTTACATTTGACTTATTCTTCCTTATTTCTAGGCCTTATTAATATTGACCTTTATTGCATGGAAAATATATTATTCTACCTACATGAGGAGTTAGGGAGGTTAGGTCCCTAACATGCCATCCCCCTTAAAAAAAGTATTTTCCTCAAGACTTGAGATGATGAAATTGATACACAATGTTATCTAGCTCCCAGGTGGCATCTGTTGGAGTTTTATCTTTCCACTGTACTAACACTTCCTTGATGGTGTGATGACGGAGACGACGCTCACATTGATACAAAACTTCTTGGGGCTGCAACCATATGGAGCCTTCTCAACTCAATAATATTGGTTTCAGCTTGACACTTAGTTCCAATCACCTTCTTTAAGCATGATACATGAAAAAAAAGATGGATCTTAGAATGATTTGGAAAAGATAACTAGTAGGTGACCTGTCCCATGTGTTTGAGAACTATATATGGACCATAAAATTTAGGTGCAAGATTATGGCAATGGTCAACCTTGAGTAAAGTTTTCTTATAAGGTTGCAATCAAAGAAACACATGGTCCCCTTCAGCAAATTTACATTCAGAATGACCTTGATCAGCTTGTTGCTTCATGCGATTTTGAGCTATGACCAAATTATCTTTGAGGGAATGGAGAAGAACTTCTTGAATTGTAATAATGTGTTCAAACTCCTGAACCTTAGAGACTCCTGACATCTATGATAGAACTAAGGGTGTCTTTTGTCCAAATACTGCTTCAAAAGGAGTCATGTGAGTAGTTGTATGGTAAGATATGTTGTACCAACATTCATCTAGTTGCAACCATTGCACCCATTGAGTTTTCCTTTAAGATGCAAAACACCGCAAATATGTTTCCAAACACTTGTTGACCACTTCAGTTTGGCCATAAATTTGAGGATGATAGGTTGTGTTGAGATGCAATTGGGTTCCCTGGATCGTGAACAATTCTTTCCAAAAATTTCTAGTGAATGTGGGACCTCTATCAGAGACAATAGAGTGAGGCATGCCATGAATCTTGAAAATGTTATCCATGAAAACTTGAGCCATTGTGGTTGTTGTAAATGGGTGTTGAAGAGCAAATGAATGATCATATTTGGAAATATGATCAACTACCACGATGATGAGTGACTTATTACCCGATTTAGGTAAGCCAACAATGAAATCCATAGAGATGTCCCTCCAAATAGCAAGTGGAATCAGGAGTGGTTGGAGCATGTCGGGAGATTTAACTGTTTCTCCTTTGTTGCATTGACAAACATCACATTATACCACAAAGGTGTGAACATCCTATTTCATTCCCTCCCAGAAAAAGGAGCATTTGGCTCGATCATAGGTTTTGGTAAACCCTGAGTGCCCAGCTATGGGTGAAGCATGTAGCTCAGAAAGCACTATAGAATTAAGTTGTGAATGTTTACTTAAATATAGATGGCCTTTGTAGCGCAACTCATCATTGTTCCAAGAGTACCCCTGGGAGACTAGAGAATTGTCTTGCAATTGGTGTATGAAACATGAACTTTTGGGATCTTGCAGCCATTCTTGGCGAACTGCTTGGAGCCAATCATGTACAATGAAAGAGAGGGAAAAAAGGGACCCTTCATCTTCGTACTTTCAAAAAAGAGAATCAACAACCACATTGTATTTTACTTTCTTGTAAATGATATCATAATAATATCCAAAGAGATTAATCACCCATTTATGTTTCTCTGTGGATGAAAGACATTGCTCCATAAAATACTTAAGGATCTAATGAACTGTCTTAATTTGGAAGCATTTCCACAATAGATAAGGACGCCAGAGATCCACTGCATGAAAGATATCCAACATTTCCTTTTCATAAATGGATTGGCCCAAATGGCGCTCTAAAATTTGTTTGTTGGTGAAGGCCAAAGGCCAACCATATTGCATAAGGACTCACCAATTCCTCTCCCTGAAGCATCAAATTCCATGAAAAACATCTTTGTGAAGTCAGGAAGGGCCAAGAAAGGAGTGGTGCACATAGCCTCCTTCAATGCTTGGAAGGATTGATAAGTTGTTGGTGTCCAAGTGAAAGCATTTTTTTAAAGGAGAGTCGTGAGAGGTGCTACAATTTTTCCATAATTCTTGACAAACTTGCAATAATAACCTATTAAACCCAAAAAACCACACAAGCTTTTGAGATTCTTAGGTCAAGGCCAATCCTGCATTGCTTCAATTTTCTTTGATCCACCCTAACACCATCTTTTCCAAAAATATGACCTAAATACTCCACTTTTGAGGATCCAAAAGAACATTTAGATTGTTTGAGGAAAAGTTAGTGCTAAGAGAGTAGATGAATAACTTTATCTGCATGAGCAAGATGGGCGGTCCATGTTTTACTATAGAGGAGAATATCATCAAAGAAAACTAAGACAAAGTGACAGAGAATGGGATGAAAGACGTGATTCATGAGGCTTTGGAAGGTGGATGGAGCATTACATAAGCCAAAGGGCATGACCAATAAATCATAGTGTCTGTCATGAGTTTGAAAGTCAATTTTAGGAATTTCAGCCTCTTTCATACATATCTGGTGATAGCGAGAATGAAGATCAAGTTTAGTAAAATATTGGGTACCACTTAATTCATCCAAGAGATCATCAATGAAAGGAAGGGGAAACTTGTCTTTGATGGTCATTTTGTTGAGGGAAAAAAATTTAGGACACATGATCCTTCTTTCTTAAGGACCATGACCAGGAGAAGAATAGGGGCTAACACTAGGACGTATAACACCCGCGGTGAGAAATTCTTGGACAATTTTCTCAATTTCATTTTTATGTGAAAAGGGATGGTGGTAGGGACAAACATTGGGAGGAAGGCTGCCAGGGACAAGAGAAATGGAATGATCATGAACACCACGGGAAGGGGAAAGTCCTTCGGGAGTAGAAAAAATAGATTAATGTTTGGAGAGGATGGATTGGAGGTTGGGATGCACAGATGGTATCTCTGTGGCTTGAATGGAATGGAGTTGTGAAATAATGCTTGAATGCCCTTTTTTAGGAGATTTTCCATGCGATGGGAAATGATGATCTCAGGGGAATCGAATGTGATGCCTTGGAACTTATACTGTTGGCCCGCCTACTGGAATTGCATGGTTAATTCCTTAAAATCCATGAGGATGGGACCAAGGTTGTGTAACCATTATGCACCAAGCATAATATCGCAACGACCCATGTCTATAGAAAACATATGATATTTTAGGTTGTACTTCCCAATTTGGAGACGTACATTTTCACAACGCCCACCACATTTCATGGAACCTCCATTGGAAATCATGATTTGAAAGTTATTGACTGCATGGACATAGAAATGGGTTTCTTTGGCAATGCAATGATGAATAAAATTATGGGTCCTTCCACTGTCAATCAAGATGATGAACTTTATGTTCTTAATGTAACCAATGATATTGAGTTTTTGGAGAGTGGAGAAACCAATGAGAGCATTCAATGATGACCGGTTCTACTTTGGGAGGGTCCACTGGTGGGGCCAGATCAAGTGGCTCATGGGACTCGACCACAGGAGGAGCCTCAACCTCTTCTTTAGAAACATCTTCAGATATGGCCATAAAGAGATTTTGTTCCTTACACTTGTTCCAAGGGAAATATTTGTCATCAAAATTATAACAAAGGCCCTTGAGTTGGCGTTCATCTATTTCAATCTTGGTCAATTTCTGGATCTTCAGTGGAGTGGAAGGATGGGTGGGAGTGAGAGGTTTAGGGCATGGAATAAAAGAGGGTTTTCTGGTTTGAGTAGAGACAACTTGTTGTTATTTCTTATCTCTTTTAGTATCTTCCACCCAACTCTAGGGGAAATCCATGAGGACGTGCACATGAATATCTTCCTTGAGTCCACTAATAAAGCATTCGCGGAAGAAAGCATCAGACATGTCCTTTGTGTGGAAACCTAATCTCTCAAAAGAGGCTATAAATTCTCCCATTGTGACAGATTGTTTCAACTTGGTCAACTGGCCTAAATGGTGGGTGTCAGTGTCAAAGCATTCATAAAGCTCTACAACAAATTGTGTCCAAGCCACATACCCTTGGCGGGAATTTTTTTCCCATTTCCACCATTGCCAACTTTCTTAGTCTAGATGGAGAACACCATACCATAATTTGGATAAATCATCAGTAATGCCATACAAAGAGAAATAGTTTTCCATTTGGGTGACCCAACCGGTGGGATATGAGCATTCAAATTTGTTCACATCCACTCACGGCAGTCACAAGGAGAGGAGTTAGAATGAAGGTTCATATTATGGGAGGAGTTCTCACCTTCATAATGGGAAGGGGTGTCAAGGTAGGGAGAAAAAATGGATGTTTTAGCCATTGGGTGAGGGAGTATAGGTTTCTCTTAATAGAGGTCAAATCGCCCTTAACATCAGCAAAGTGGGCATCGAGGATGTCCAAGTGAGACTGGACAAAAGCAATTTCAAAGGTCAGTTTCTAGATGTCGACCTTGTGTTGTTTGGATTCATCTTGCAGGGATTTAAGGAATTCTTGGTTGCGAGTGTTGGCCATGGGGAAAGGAGGGGAATGGAGGGGGAGTGGGTGCACAGAAAAAAGGGTGAAAATGATATATATGACGATGTTTAGTGTGAGAAGAGGAAAGTAATGAGATG
>JASDQU010683019.1:2891-18110 GCA_032191745.1 Picea mariana
TGATTCTTACTCCTTAATTCTCTTTATTTTTTCAGATGCCTTGACGGTGTACGTTAAAGCCTTAAAGTATAAACTCAAGAACAACACATACAACCATAGGTGGTGACCAGGCGCTAAGCCAAATGAGTGCTTAATCACTTATCAAGATCAACGGTCACGTATTAATTGCACTTTGAGATGGAGGACTGTCATTACTTCGTAACTTCATCCTTTTGGACTTTCGGCCTTTGCAATCATTCGACCTTCCAGAGTGCATTTCTCCTAAGTGTGTATATTATATCGAACGGTCATGTTTTATTTTCACGATGAATGGTTCTCATTCAGTTCGTAACTTTAGCATTTCGGGACTCTAGCCTTTGCAGTCTTCCAACTCTTCTGGATCAAATTACGCCAGAGTGTGTATCAGCACTTCCCTACTTAATAACCTTCACATGTCCAGGAGCTAGGACTGTGGTCTTAGGCACAAAGGAGCTCCCACTCTGTGGGTATTTAGCTATTCATGACTTTGGGACTTCGAGCTACTCGAACTCTGAAGTAGTTCAATCCCTCCAGAGTTTTACCTACCGAATAAGTCATAGAATGGTGGTGATCGCTTGTTGTCGGTTAACACCTTTGTTTACGCTATCCTTCCACTATGCTTAATCAATGGTCAAGAAATATTCCATGGGATCTCAGATCAACAGAAAAACGTTAATTCGTGACTTCCGCCTTCCGCACTTCCAGTGGTTGTTGGTAGGAGAAACTGGATATCCCCGAAGGAAATACTCCTGGAGTGACATAGCTTTCTAACGTCACTGTTGATGTGTCACTGTTCAAGTGGATGCCACGTGTCACTTAGATTCATGACTTATGCATACCTAAAATTCCAACTGGGCCTTGACACTTGTCATCATATGATTGCACCACGTGTCATTGATGATGTGGTCTTGCTGATGTGGACTATGATGAAGTGGGCTCTTAATGTGTGTGCTACGTGTCTTACTTTGTGACTTCGGAGCTCCAGCCTTCAGGTGAACTCATATGTTATGAACCCTTTTTCGCTAAAGTGGTCAATGCCGAAGTTGACCACCATTGGACCCACCTAACCTCATCCACCAGTCACTATGCATTTCCCAGATCTAATGGCCCTCATTCACTTTGAGACTTTGGGGTTCCGTCCTTAGGGTAAAATTACCTGTTCTTGGCTTCTCTTCGCCAGAGTGGTCAGTGCCAAAGTTTATTACTTCTACACAACCCTGATGTGATGGCTATCATTGATATCGAAGTGATTCTTAGATTCAATGGCTTACTTTTACTTCGAAACTTCGGCTTTGGCTAAAACTCCTTATGCAAATATCCTTTAGTCGATATTATCTGAAGTGGTCAATGTTGGGTTGAACATGCATACGTCATTTCCACAATCAATGGTCCATGACTCTTAGTAGTTGATTTGATGGTCTAGATTTGTCCCGAAAACTACATCAACAGACAGGATTCCTCCTCGATTCTTTTAGAGTTTTACTGTGGGGATTTCAATCTCGATAGTGTTACTGCAGTGCATTCTCTCTTCTAAACTTTGGGTTAATGTTCTTCTGCACCCTATTTGACATCAATGACAATATCATATCACTGTGTCCAACACTAAGTAGTGCATAACTAATCAATATATCACCACATCATAAAGTCTCAACATCCCAAAGTCATAAAGTAACCAACCACAACACGAAAGTACATCTCAATATCATGACCCCTTATTCAAAATCTAATGTAGCACTGAGTTGCAATCAAAATCATAAAGTGGAAACTCATGATAGAAACCATACAATTAAGAGAGATTGTTGGAATTATTGTCATTGATGTCAAAATATTAATGATGTCATTAATGTCATATTACGGCATTACGATACACATATATAGGTTTGCAAGTATATTAAAAAAATGGGTGCATGTGAAAAAGTAAAAAGTGAAATGGTGGGTCAAACCCATGGGTTTGGGGTATTTGTTCATGGTATTTGGAAAAGTAAAACAAAAAAAGGGGGAATTAGTTCTTTAATTAATGGACATGTCTATTCATGAAGGGTTATGAAAAAGTATAAAAAACGAAATCGTTGAGAGAAAGTGTGGGTGTGAAAAATTGATGAGCAAAATATTGAATGTCATTCCAAAAGTGAAGCGTTGTGAAATCAGTTTCAAATCAGCTTGGCATTTCCGCAATAACGTATTTTATGGGACGTATCAAACCTTGAAATTTTGAAGAGATGGAAGATAGATCTTGGTGTACATTTCGTAAAAAAATTATATGTTTTTTTCTTAAACTTTAGGAGATATGCCTTGTGGAAGTTAGGGTTCATGAATGCTCCTAAAATCAATTTCAAATAGGTCATCTTGGTACTTTCTCTATAACTTATTTTTTGGGACGTTTCAAACCTTGAAACTTTCCAAAGACAAAGGAGAGATATCTAGGTACACTTGGTAAAATTTCATATGTTGTTTCACTACACTTTCGGAGATATTCCCTGTGGAAGTTAGGGTTCCTTAATGCTCTTGAAATCAGTTTCAAACATGCCAGCTTGGTACTTTCGCTATAACTTATTTTTTGGGATCTTTCAGACCTTGAAATTTTGCAGAAACGAAAAACATCTCTAGGTACATGTGGTAAAAATTTCAGTTGTTGGTTTGCTATAATTTCATAGATATTCCTTGTGGAAGTTAGGGTTTCTGAATGCTCCTGAAATTAGTTTCAAACAGGTCAACTTGGCACTTTCGCTATAACATGTTTTTAGGACTTTTTAGACCTTGAAATTTCGCAGAGATGGAGAAGAGATATCTATGTACATGTGGTAAAAAATTTAGATTTTGGTTTTCTATACTTTTGTAGATATTCCTTGTCAAAGTTAGTGTTCCTAAATGCTTCTCAAATCAGTTTCAAACAAGTCAGTTTGGCATTTTCATTATAAATTCTTTATGCAACTCTTTAGACTGTGAAATTTTAGAGAATTGAGGAGACATACAAAAGTACCTCAGGGAAAAATTCAAGATGTTGGTTCCCTATGATTTTTTATATATAATTTGTGGAAGATAGGGTTCCTGAATGCTCCTAAAATCAGTTTCAAATAGGTTAGTTTGGCATTTTCACTATAAATTATTTTATGGGACTCTTTAGACTGTGAAAAATTTAGAAAACAAAGGAGATATACAGAAATACCTCAAGTTCAAAATCATATTTTCAAAATTGGATACATAGCATGTTGTGAAAGTTCATTCTTGGGAAGAGGCCCAAAACAACAAGATTTGGCTAAGTTACCATTTGGAAATTCAAATTTTGGTTTGACCTAGTAAAGGTAGAAGTAGTGAGAAGACATGGTGAAGGAAGAAGTAGTGAGTAGACCAGGTGAAGGAAGAAGTGGCAAGTAGACCTGGTGAAGGAAGATGTAGCAAGAAAACTCAGTGAAGGTTAGTGCAGCTCACACAAAGAGATTGGGGTCTCTTGCTAAGTTGGTGCTTGGCAGTGGGGATTGGTGTCTTCAGTAGATCAGTGTCTACAAAGATCTGTAAGAGTAGGTTGGTGCTGCTCAAACAAAGAGACTGGTGTCTCCTTATAAGTTGGTGCTTAGCGGTGGAGATTGGTGTCTCCAGTAGATTGGTGTCTATGAATATCTGTAAGAGTAGGTTGGTGCCTACCAGTATTTGTGCCAATGGGAATTGGTGTCTCCAATAGGTTGGTGTCTACAAATAGTTATAATATTAGATTGGTGCCTACAAATAATTATAAAGAGAATTTTTTTGGTTTTCTCCTGAAAGGGTTTCCATGTAAATCTTGTGTTCCATGTTCTGCAGTTAATAGATCTTATATGTGATTTTTTTCTTATGGTTGATGAATGTTTGAAAAAAATAAAAATATGCATGTATTGATTCACCTCCCCTCTCAGTATAAGTGTGTGCTCAAAAATTAGTATCAGATTGGGTTCCTTCAAAAATAGTTTAACCACTGGAAGGTAGATCTCGAGAGCACACATGATCGGTCAAGAAGGTTTCTCTACAAATAGGGCCCTATTGTTTGATTAAAAAAACCATGCCTTTTGGAAAATAAGGATGTCAGCCTATTTTATGGATCCTAGTTTTTATATTTGGAAATTAGTCGTGATTGTTTATATATCCCTGACAACTCCAACAATAGATGTGGCCAGGAGGAATCCTAGTGAAAATAATGCAAAATCGTGAATGTCATCTTGTGTGGTCTATCAAAATACGAGTTTGTCAAGGTGATGCATTGTGTATCGACCAAATAAATTTGGGACAAGCTTCAAAATATCTATGAAGGTGATGACAAGGTTAAGAAGGTAAAGCTCCAAACTCATAGAAGGTAGTTTGAGAGTTTGAAAATGAAAGATGAAGAAAATGTTGCAACCTGGCTCCTTCGCGTGGACTAAATTGTCCACACCATCAGAGGATTTGGTGAAAAGGTTGAAGAACCAATGATTGTACAAAAGGTGTTAAGGTCACTCTCCTTAATATTTGATGTCAAAGTCTTTTCCATTGAATAAATTAAGGATCTTGATAAAATAACTATGGATGAATTACATGGGATCCTCACGATGTATGAAATGAGGACAAAGAAAGAAAATCCATCAAAGAGAGAAGTATCATTCAAAGCTTCAAAAAAGACAAATAAAAGAGAGCATGAATCAAGCGATAGATTCGAAAATGAATCAGATGTAATGGAAGCCCATTTTGTGATGAAACTCAAGAAAATATTCGGAAAATATAAAGGTAAGATTCCCTTCAAATGCTTTAATTGTGGAAAAGTAGTACATTTTGTTGCTAAGTGTCCATATGTGAAAAATGAAAGTAATGATGATGAAGAATACCATAACATTAAAAAAGATAAAATCTCATCGACACAAAAGGAAATACAAAAATGGGAAACATGAAAACAAGAACAACTCTTATAAACAAAAGAAAAGTCTCTACCCCAAAGAGGATAGTGACTCGCCTGAAGAAAGCAGTGAAAGCAGTTTCGATAGTGATAGAGAAGAAACTCTCGTTATGTCGATCAAAACAAATATTTATGAAGACAAATGGAAGGAAACAATGGATTCAAAAGAAGAGGAAAATGTCGAAACAGATGGGGAAGTGGGTCTTGAAGAAAAACTCATGTGTGCCTTAAGCAAAATAAAAAAGATAAGGAAAAAGAATTCGAATCAAAAGGAGTAGTTGTAGAAATATGAAGAAGAGGATCATGATTCAAAAACCAACATGTCAGAAAGACTTGAATAAATAGAAAATATTGTCATGAATCTAACGGTTCAATTAGAAGAGGCAAGAAGGATAGAAGAAGTGGTGAGAATCCAACTGAAGGAAAAGGAAGAAAACTACGATGAGATAGAATCTGAAATTGTTTCTTTAAGAAAGGAACTAGAGAAAAAAACTATTAAGTTGAACATAATATTGAAGTTTGAAACGAGTATTGAAACCTTAGACAAGATCATCAATTTTGTAAGTTATCCATTCATTAAGATTGGTTCTAGATATGATGTTGTTGTTTCCTCCCTACCTACACCTGGCTAGGCTACAACTAGGGAAGTTTTGTTTGTTGCAGGTGGAGTTTAGACTATTTTTCCATAAGAGCAACCTATTTTTGATTGTATTGAACACATTGATGATTTGAATGTTCCTCACATGCCAAAATTTGAGCATGTTGTTACAGATGACATTGTTGTCGATCTGCCAAGTTGTTCTACTCCTATAAGTGAACCTGACCCTGAGCCTACTTCCTCTGATCAACCAACACAAAAATATGTTCCCTGTCATCATCCTCACCATAAAATTTGAAGGAATGACAATAATTCTTTCATATATTTTCAAAAGAGATGTGAAAGAAAGATAGAATTGTGGACCAGTGCCAACTACCAGGATAGATTGTGGTTGGATTGATGGATGGTCATGGAATCATTTGACCAAGTGTTTGATGACTTTGTATCATTGTGTATCATCGATTGTAAATTCATGCAACATTCCTCTTAGTTATTGATGATTTTCTTGGAAGTGGTTGATAGAGGATTGACCCAACATAACATATGACTAGAGTTTCGAATGAGTATTCGTCGACTGAGTTTCAACTGGGTTATTTGTCGACTCCAATTTTCGTCAAGAACTATTGTTGCTATGTATTGATCCCTCAAGGGGGGGAATACTTGAAGTTATTGTTATGTGAACCCAATTGATGTCTTATTTTTTAATCAATTGTTTCTTGTTGAATGGGCTTGGATTTACTGAGTTTTCTATAGATAAAATTGAAGAAATTCATAATGGAATATTGTGCACCAGTCAACACACCCATGATCATAGGTCATATGATCACACCCATGAATATTTAGAAGTAAATCAAAAATTTAACAGGTCAATGATTGGCAGCCTACTATTTTTTATAGCATCAAGGGTGAATATTATGCAAGAAGTAGAATTGGTTGCACTATTTCAAGTTGCATCAAAAGAAACTCATGTGCAAGCAGTGAAAAGAATATTAAAATATCTAAAGGGAACCTTGGAATTTGGCTTGTGGTACTCAAGAGGTGAATATTTTACTCTAACAACATATATAGATGAGGATTGGGCAGGCAGTGTTGATGATAGTAAAATCACAAGCTCAGGGGGAGCATCCCTTTGCCATTGATTTCAAATGGGGAGAGTTGCAGACAGGCGGACAATTATTTCATTGCCCGGTGGACTATGTGTTTTGTTGCAAGATATTCATCAATGACAAAGGGGGGGATTGTTGGAATTATTTTCATTGGTGTCAAAGGATTAATGTTGTCATTAATGTCATATTATGGCATTACAATACACATATATAGGCTTATAAGTATATTTAAAAAGGGGTGCATGTGAAAAAGTAAAAAGTGAAATGGTGGTTTCAAACCCATGGGTTTGGGGTATTTGCCCATGGTATTTGAAAAATTAAAATAAAAAAAGGGAATTGAGAGAAAGTGTGGGTGTGAAAAATGTATGAGCAAAATATTGAATATCATTCCAAAAGGGAAGAGTTGTGAGATTAGTTTCAGGTCAACTTGGCATTTTCGCGATAACTTTTGTTTTGGGACGTTTCAGACCTTGAAATTTTGAAGAGATGGAGGTGAGATATTGGTGTACATGTGGTAAACATTTTAGATATTGGTTCACTATATATATCTTGGTGTACATGTGCTAAAAATTTCAGATGTGGTTAAAATAGAACTTAAAAAAAACTTACATCAATGTGTTTAAAAATGCTCGTTGTTGTAAATTTATCTAGTTTGATGGAGCTTTGATATGAGCCAACATCCACTTGTATATTTAGGTGCATAGTGATAAGGTGCAGATATCACATCTTAAAATGTTGCTAGAAGATTGGGGGGTGGATCCATGCACAATTAGCTGAGTCCCTTAAAATGCTTAATCCAACCATGGTTTGACCTGATCTCATAGCTCTTGCAGTGAATCACACCATAGTAGGTCTCTTGGTTCATGAGCGAGAGCAACATAGTAGGGAGCATCATAGTTGGCATGTTCCTTAACCTCAAAACTTATATGTTTCTTCAATGAAAGTTGGTCATTATTATGGAAAAGCAGCATGAACAAGAAGTGATGGATAAGACCCTACCCCACCTATTGATGATCCAAACTTGAATAGATGGACCCTGAATCTTGATATTAAAGATCCTTCTTTGAAAATGGGCATTGTACCTATTTTCCTTTGATATCTATCTTTATTGTGGTTAAATTGACATTTACTCTATTGTTGGCTATTATTATTTATGTTAATGGTTATTAACCATTTGGATAAAAGATCATTATGTTTTCACTAAGTTCTTAGGGCATGGACTTTACATGTTTCTAGATGTAGATTTTAACATAGTGGCTACTTGCTAAGTTCTTTTGTTTGTGACAAATTCTACACAACGTTCTTTTTATTTTTCACATAAAATGTTAAAGTAAACATAGTTTATATTAATAATTAAAATTGAAAAAAAAAAATGTTATTATGAAGGTCATCCATACACATAGGTCTACAATAAATCCCCATCCAACCTATATATTTAGACAAAATAAGATTACAATTCCCACACTTCCCTAGAGGCTATTACAAGATACCCTATCAAAGATTTACTAAACAAGAAGTTTACAAGTAGTAGGTTAATGTAAACTAGACTTATAATTTAAATATTTTCAAGTTTACATAAATAAGAAGACAAGATTAAACTTGTTAGTTACGGAATGAATATCTTACAAGGTCCACAATGAAAGGTGTGCAAGAACTATAAATGGAAGTTTCAAGGTGTCACTGAGAAAACTTCCACATAATTTTTATTGTCTCTTGGATGCCTAGAAAGATTCCAACATATATATTGAGGAAAGGCATTCATAGACATCAAATTTAAGACAAACCAAGATGTATAAAAATTTTGAGTCCACTTCATTAACAATCAAATTATATACATGGAAATCTCCCTTGTCAAGGGAATGAAAGGTAAGGAACAAGAAAAGCCCTCAAAGTATTAATAAATACACTATGCATTCAATACGCTCAAATGGTAAACAAAACAATTCGCTTTCAATATGTTCCAAAGATTAATAATGTTTAAATTCCAATACAGTAGTCACTAAAGAGAGAAAGGCCATAAAGATAATAGCTTCCCTTAAGTCCCCTCAAATAATTTCAGGTGGTTAGGAGTTAATAACTCATAACTAAGTGGTGCATAAATAATCAATATGTCACCACATCATAAAGTCCCAACATCCCAAAGTCATAAAGTAACCAACCACAACATGAGAGTACATCTCAATATCATGACCCCTTAATCAAAATCTAATGTAGCACTAAATTGCAATCAAAATCATAGAGTGGAAACTCATGATAGAAACCATACAATTAGGAGAGCTTACACACAACAATCAACAACACAGACCTCAATCTTTATTTATTCAATGAAAACAAATCAATTTTCAGTTCCTTGCATTCACAAAACTGTCAAGGTATCTAGATTCTACATAGACTCACTCTATAGTTTAATCTATGAGAGACCAAGGGATGCAAACTCATCAAGGAAACATATATTTAAGTTATATGTATGTGATTTTTTGGCTCCCAAGACTCTTCATTTCGTTGGGTAGCTCAAACAATTGTACATAATTTGAATAATACAAGTTTATTATTGTCTCTTGACCTTTTAGGTACAATCCATAATTTGAAGTTTCCATATTTGTTGGGATCCTCCTTAGGTTTGTAATAAGGGCTTATAGGCCCATTAGAGTTAAAATTAGGACAACTATGGTGGCCATTTAATGTAATGCATACTAAATTCACAATGTTAGTTATTATTAAATAAGGTACCATTAGGTAGTTAGATTTCAATAAATGTAATGTGGCCTCATTAAAGAAGGCCCACTAGGTAATTAACATTTCATTGATTATAAAAAAATATGGAGTCCTTCTTATTTAGCATGTATGAGAAGATTATTTTATTTATTGTATTGGATTTAACTCATTGGGAGGTTTCCCCCTCGAAGTGGCAAGCAACCTAGAATTTATCATGCAATAAAAGGATCCTTGTAAGGTGTTTCCCTACCATAAGGGTGTTTTGATAAATAAAATATTGAATCATTTATTGCACATTTTTGGATATCTTATGCTTGATTCAATTTTTAGATTTAAGGTGCACTATATTTGGTATTAGAGCACTTTCTAGTGCATAGCAAGGGGGAAAAATCACTTGTTTTTTTTTGTATATTAGGAGATGCAACACTCAAATCGGTATTTGAGCAGTTTTCTATAGAATTTCTAGAAATATATATATATATATATATATTATCTTCACACAAATATGTGATCTAGAAACAACTTGTGAAGATTAGTATCTAGATGGTTGTGATTTGTAAGAAGACAACTACCTTAATATTATTTTTGATGACTCATCTCCACCATATGAAGAGAACATCAGAGAGGAAATACAACAACAAGTGGTGACTATCATTTTTTAGTATGCTTCTTATGCAATAATAGAGTTACTTTTAGAGCCATATTTTTACTATTATATGAAGGATTTGTTTTCTATTGATGGTTACATTTATATGGATCCACATGACCATGGTGGGTATTTGGAGCACAACACTCAACTATTTTTTCAGCTTAGGTGTTGTTACCACACAAACTAGCAGCCTTTGTAGAGGATCCATTGGGGATAAGCACAACACGATAAACACACCATTGTCACCTTAGCATTGTTTCCCCTTCACTTTAGGCCAAATCCTTGGAGCCACAGGAGGTATCCCAATCCTTGGAAACAAACTTGTATATTACCCTTTGGTAGCTCATGATACAGTTCACTTCAAACTACACACCTCAATATATGGTTAGATAGACCAATGCTAATGAAGTAGCCAACTTAATTCCTTGAGAATATTCAAACAATAGTTAGGGCAATAAATACTACAATATAAAGAGGGTTAGGAGTTAATTATATGAGTGTTAATATCTAAAATAATTATGCTACAACAGAAATATAAATCAACATTATGATATCATTCTTTGGATGAAGAAACAAGTACCTTTTATTGCACAAGAGTGAGATATAATTTCATAAAGCAATAATGAATGATATACATGAGTTATCCCTCGATTATATGTTGTAAATTGGACCATGTTGTTGTTTTCCATAAATTCCAAAATCTGATATATTTGCACACACACACACACATACATATATTCGAGAATATATGTATGTGTGTGTGTGTGTGTGTGTGTGTGTGTGTGTGTGTGTGTGTGTGTGTGTGTGTGCAAAAAGTGCATATTTTGGGTGAGGAAAAGCACCATAGGAGTGCCTAAAATCACTTGTAATGATAAAACTTGGATACTTTAGCTAGAAAAATAGAGAAACTATGTAAAAACAACCCAGTAATGATTGATTGCAAGTACAAATGAATAATAATCATTCAATTATCTCAAACTTGTAAAGAGAGGTGGTGAGTTCCCTTAGGGTTTCACCAAAAATCTCCAAAATGAAATATAACAACTATGAAGCATCTAGGAGATCAATTTTACCATTAGAATGTGTTAGATATCCTTTATGAATAATCCACAAATAAAATATAAGCTAGTGTAGGGTTAGAATGTATCTTTTAGAGTTAAACCCTAGCTTTGGGGTTTCACTAATTTTTATTTGTATTGTTGTAATTTAATTTCCAAAATTAATAAATACCTTAAATTATCCCACAAGATGTTAGATGAGTCCTTTAAGCACAAATGTGTGGGGCTAATTTTCTCTATTAGGGTTAAATATCAACAATTTACCATAAACCCTTGGACAAAAATGTCTATAAAATGAAAATAAATTGTTAGCTTTGCACTAGACAACAAATAAATATTTTTCGATGGTATATATTTAATATGTTTTTTATGTTTTATATGATATGAAAAGAAAATAATTGAATTTTTAGGGGTTTTTTGGTTGGTGTTTGGGAGTTAAGCTTAGTTCTGTGTCTCCACTTAGGGATTATGGGGTCAAGAAGTATGTCCCTCTAAGAATTGGTTATCTAATGTTTATGTGTTAGAATGAGATACTAGTGCCTCAAGGCTAGTAGTCTCTTGTCTAATCAAGATAAATCATGAAAACCAAGGCCCTACAAGAAGGGTTTCCTCAAGGGAATAGCCTTCACCAAAAATATCAACAAAAGAATTGAAATAATACTTAAAACCCTTGCCAAGGAGTATAAAACTAATCAATACAAGAGATAAACACTTACCAAATCGTTTTAGGGAAAATGGAAGAGATACAGACCCTAGATCTCCTCCCTCCAAGTAGTTGATAACTCTTCAAATGGATCGATCTTGCTAGATTTAGTAGAATCTTGAGCATTCACAATAGTATTTGAGGAAAGAAGAATAACCAAGAAAGAAAGATCTCCAAGAATTCACACCAAGTAAAAGATATTTTATAATGGCTTCAAATGATCCCCCAACAATTCACAACAATTTGGAATGAGAGGAATGCCTTTATTTATAGATGAGGCTCACAACTCCTTCCCATTATTTATGTCTTAAAGTTGGGTTAAGGAATCAAAGCAAAAGCTACTTGTCATCCACACAACTTGGAGACTAAGTCAAAAATAAATTAAATGATACTTTACATGTTTGAAATCCTCACAAAGGGGTGACGTCAACCTTCTAAGAGGGATGATTTGGATATAGGGTACAACTTTCCACTTGAAGTTGACTTAGGGGGCCTCAAAATGTGGCAAAGAATAATCCTTGGCCACCCTAGCTCCAACATTCACCTCTAAAAGAGGGAATGACCTCTCCCAAAGATAAAATAAACCATTCCAAGGTGGACAACTCCTTCAATTTGGCCATCAAGTCATCAAAAAGTGGTCTAAATCCCATTTAAATCATTAAGGATGAGTGTCATGTCATCTCCTCCAAGTGTAAATTCACTTAAGTGACCTCCAAATCATCCAAGTGACTCAAATAAAACCCTGCAACTATCATAAAGTGTCCCAATTGAGGTTGGCCCCCTTTAGTGAGAAAAAACACTTTAAAAGTGATAAAGGAGGGGAGATGTTCTAGCATCTGACACATGGAAAGTGTAGAGGTTTCCCACATGGATGTAAATAGCTCGTTTATTCCTCAGAAAGTGTGAACAATGCGTTGAAATCTGTGATATGCCTCAAAATTCATGAGACTACCTCAAGAAATGTGAAACTAGATAATCATGTGCAGAAACATCTCCAAGGGCCCACGATGAAAGTGTGGTATATACATAAGAAAGAGAGGGTCCATGTGGGGTAAAATAGGTGTACTAAACCATTGGTGTGACATCCCTTACAAAGTGCAATCACCTTTTACATAGAAAAAGAAAAGTGAATAGTTAGGGCCCTATAAATCATGTATCATAGTAGATACACCTTTCAATTCCCACATACTGACCCAATGCATAAATTACCAACTTAGACGGAGTTAACACCTCCAAGGGATAGTCAGTCGAAGCAATAAAACCAAGCACCCTAAGAATGGGGACTAAAAGGACATGACATGACCATCCACTTGAGGGGAATTGGGAGACCTCTAACCAACACTTGTACATCAACTCATCCCATCAAGGCCACATATAAAGAAATCATCTCGTGAAAAAATATAGGGAACGCTATAAAGAATCTGGGGTGTAACAGGTGTCATCAATTAGGAGTTAGTAGGAGAATTTGGACATGGGACCTAGGTTTATGGTAGAGTTTCTTATGCCAATTTAGCATTAAATATAGTACTTGTACATGGGAAGTTGGTTTATGGACATGCTTCTAGGACTACTTCAACATTGTGGTCAGCATTAGTACATGGGACCTAGGTTTATGGATGATCTTGATCCAGATTTATGAGCAGAACAAAATGAATAACAGACTGAATACAATAACATGGAGATATAGAGAACAATAATAGATATCTAGTGAACAATAACTTCTATTGAATAAATAAAATAGGCTGAAACTATAAAACTGTAGAACTGAAAACAACTTGCTTGAATGGTGGTAGTCATCTCTGAGAAGAGATGTGGCTGCTATGCGCATCCGTCTGAGTAGAATCATTACAATGTGGCTCCAGATCCATTTTTAACATCACTCATGAATGCAAAAACCATAGACATCCAAAAAGATAACCCTAGGAGATGAAATGCCAAAAGTTATGTGGGCCTCGATGGGTAATTTGGTACCTCAACTTCTCAGGGTCATAAATTTTGCATACGACCTCCATTTTAGGCGCGTGATAGCCCATTGGAAAGGTATTTTCAAGAACCACACATTATACCATCAAACTCTAATTGTGTCTATAGTTTGACTGTGGCAAGCCAAAAAAACATTTTTTAGGGCCCCAAAATGACCCTGGAAGTACAGAAAGATGTACTAACATGAAAACTTCCAAAATAATACAGTTGGATTAGGTGGGAGGCCACAAATATCCACATGACAGTTGTGTAGGGATTTAGACAACCTCGAAATTATAGAACCCACAATTAAAAAGAATTCCAGAAGAACTTGTTGAACTAAAATTGTCAAAAGGAGCCAGTTGGAATAGGCAGGTGGCCACCAATATCCATATGGATCAGTCCTCCCCTCTGGCGAAGCAATGGTCTCCATTATGTTTAGTTCCCCCATCAAGTGAGGAAATTTCTGTTGAATTTGGCCCTAGGTGAGAAATTTTCCTTGGTGCAGGAGCTTCCCTACCTTGACAACCCGATAAAGATGGATCCTTTGTTGGCGAGTACCCTTGACATGTGTGTCCACTATCTGATTAGTGGATTCTTGTTCCATGCAGTCAGGGTTGAGCTATGTTGGTGTCAATTGTTTTGCGATCTCTAAGGTGTCCAATAATGGTGGAAAATATGGCCGGAGGAGGTCCACATTGAAAATTGGGAACAAGCCAAGGAATGCGGGAGTGTTGAGCTCAAAAGCATTGTCTCCCACAACCTTGGTGATAGTGTAAGGCCCATAGAAAAGTGGATGGAACTTTCGATGGGGCCCTGTAAGTCATTCTTTATGCAAATGTAACCAGACCTTGTCTCCCACCTAAAACTTGTGTGGTACCCAGTGTTGATCATGGCACTTCTTGTACTTAGCATTGGCTTTTTGAAAAAACTCATGGACCTGTTGGCCTATGTGTTGAATCCTCTCAATGAATCTGGTGGCTTTGTCGGTCTCAAAATGAACATGGGAATATTTTGTCTATTTTGTTGCAAGAGGTAGTGAAACATCAATGGGACCCAAGGGTTGGAATATCATCCCCACCTGAAATGGGTTATGGTTGATGGAGCTATGGAGAGACCTATTGTAGCTGTGCTAAACATAGGGAAGACTCTCATCCCATGTACGTGTATGATTAGAGTGATACATCTGCATGATGTGCACAATCATCTAATTGACGATCGATGTCTGGATAGTGGTTTGAGGGTGGAAGGCAGTGAATTTAGTGATCTTGGTGTCCATCGGTGACCAGAGACTCGACCAAAATGTGTTGAGGAACCTGTTGTCTCGATCAGATATGATGGTCTGTGGTATCCCAAAATGGACCCATATTTGTTTGAAGAAGAGCTTGGCAGTATATGTCATTGTGATTCTCTTCTTGCAGGTTGTGAGAATGGCCATATTTGAAAACCGATCAACCACCACAAATATGCAATCATTGCCTTTCTTGGTGGACAGAAGGCCAGACATGTAATC
>JASDQU010683019.1:35004-45887 GCA_032191745.1 Picea mariana
TAGACACCCTCCCTTGTATGATGGTAATATTATTCCATTCTGAATTCATTCTCATTCATAGAGAAGCAAGGAAGAGCAGAGCCGGGAATTTGTGAAGAACCTCCATGTACAGATATTGAATTAATAGGAAGAGCCTTGATTCAAAACCATGGATGTGTTTGATCTCTATGTGTTGCTGATATTATGTGTATGCATGTTTGCTTCTTTCTATGCTTATCTTTTATATGCTGCGTATGTGATTGCATATCAGGTTCGAAACCTGAGAGAATGAAAAGATAGAGTTCAAATTGTTTCTCTGTTTGAGCCAGGAGATTCCTGCATAGAGTGCAGTTGAATTCCTCCGCATAGAGTGCGTCGAGGAGGCTAAGCAGTTGAACTCTTGTTCTCTCTTTCCCAGAGTGAGTTGGGTTGTTCGAACCGTGCAGGTGAGTGCAGGTCGAATTGAAGTCTCGGAGCCGAGTCTGAAGGAGGAGGACTGGACCGTGTTAGCAGGATTTCATAGGTCTAGACGGCTTCAACGCTTTGAGAGCTGTTGGAAGTTGAGCACAGGAAGAACGTGAGAAGTCTCTGAAGGAGTCAGAGAGAGACAAAGCTCAGGAGAGATAGTTCCTTTTTTTCGCTGCGGGAATCGACCCCAGTGAAGTTCGTGCAGGACAAAGGTGGTAGAGCGGAGAGTTCTTCATAGAGGAAGAGGATTGACGACTTGAACTTCTTGGAGAGGATTCACCTCCAAGCGCAAGCAGAAGCCAATTTCCATCGCATATCGGCATATCGGGGTTGGCGAGTGCAAGGATTACATGCACGTCAAAATCGTGAGCTGTGATTTCCCGATTTAATCGGAGTCGTCAATTGTAACGCGGACAGGTGGCATCAATCCGGTGTATCGGGATTTCGGCACTCGGGGTTTCCAGCAGTAAGGAGACTTCGCATTGTGGGTTCGCGATCCGCGAAGTCTCGAGGTTGACATGGCAGCGTGGGGCCCGAAGGTATAGTGGAGTACAGGTGGCATCGCATCGGGGAAGCGATACCTCGGCGTTCGGGCTTTGGAGTGTCAAGTGATTGGCATCGCCAGTGGCGATACCCCGAGGATTGACCGTTGATCATCGTCATTCGGGGTTCGGCGTTTGATTGCACGGGAACGTGGTTGTGAGTCTTGCGATCTCGCGAGGTCCGATCTCCTGACTTGCGAAAGGGAGAATCGCCGAAAAGCATCATGTGGGTAACGAAAACTCCCGAGGGGAGTCGAAAGAGCGTTGACTCTTCGGGCCGTGTGTAGGAAGGTCCTAGTGAGAGTGACCGTGTCGCCGAGGGCAGGGGGTTGCATCAATAAGCACAACATGATAAACACACCATTGTCACCTTAGCATTGTTTCCCCTTCACTTTAGGCCAATTCCTTGGAGCTACAGGAGGTATCCCAATCCTTGGAAACAAACTTGTATATTACCCTTTGGTAGCTCATGATACAGTTCACTTCAAACTACACACCTCAATATATGGTTAGATAGACCAATGCTAATGAAGTACTTAATTCCTTGAGAATATTCAAACAATAGTTAGGGCAATAAATACTACAATATAAAGAGGGTTAGGAGATAATTATATGAGTGCTAATATCTAAAATAATTATGCTACAACAGAAATATAAATCAACATTATGATATCACTCTTTGGGTGAAGAAACATGTACCTTTTATTGCACAAGAGTGAGATATAATTTCATAAAGCAATAATGAATGATATACATGAGTTATCCCTCGATTATATGTTGTAAATTGGACCATGTTGTTGTTTTCCATAAATTCCAAAATCTGATATATGATAAAAAAAAATGTGTGTGTGTGTGTGTGTGTGTGTGTGTGTGTGTGTGTGTGTGTGTGTGTGTGCAAAAAGTGCATATTTTGGGTGAGGAAAAGCACCACAAGAGTGCCTAAAATCACTTGTAATGATAAAACTTGGATACTTTAGCTAGAAAAATAGAGAAACTATGTAAAAACAACCCAGTAATGATTGATTGCAAGTACAAATGAATAATAATAATTCAATTATCTCAAACTTGTAAAGAGAGGTGGTGAATTCCCTTAGGGTTTCACCAAAAATCTCCAAAATGAAATATAACAACTATGAAGCATATAGGAGATCAATTTCACCATTAGAATGTGTTAGATATCCTTTATGAATAATCCACAAATAAAATATAAGCTAGTGTAGGGTTAGAATGTATCTTTTAGGGTTAAACCCTAGCTTTGGGATTTCACTAATTTTTATTTGTATTGTTGTAATTTAATTTCCAAAATTAATAAATACCTTAAATTAGCCCACAAGATGTTAGATGAGTCCTTTAAGCACAAATGTGTGGGGCTAATTTGCTCTATTAGGGTTAAATATCAACAATTTACCATAAACCCTTGGACAAAAATGTCTATAAAATGAAAATAAATTGTTAGCTTTGCACTAGACAACAAATAAATATTTTTTGATGGTATATATTTAATATGTTTTTTATGTTTTATATGATATGAAAAGAAAATAATTGAATTTTTAGGGGTTTTGTGGTTGGTTTTTGGGAGTTAAGCTTAGTTCTGTGTCTCCACTTAGGGCTTATGGGGTCAAGAAGTATGTCCCTCTAAGAATTGGTTATCTAATGTTTATGTATTAGAATGAGATACTAGTGCCTCAAGGCTAGTAGTCTCTTGTCTAATCAAGATAAATCATGAAAACCAAGGCCCTACAAGAAGGGTTTCCTCAAGGGAATAGCCTTCACCAAAAATATCAACAAAAGAATTGAAATAATACTTAAAACCCTTGCCAAGGAGTATAAAACTAATCAATACAAGAGATAAACACTTACTAAATCGTTTTAGGGAAAATGGAAGAGATACAGACCCTAGATGTCCTCCCTCCAAGTAGTTGATAACTCTTCAAATGGATCGATCTTGTTAGATTTAGTAGAATCTTAAGCATTCACAATAGTATTTGAGGAAAGAAGAATAACCAAGAAAGAAAGAGCTCCAAGAATTCACACCAAGTAAAATATATTTTATAATGGCTTCAAATGATCCCCCAACAATTCACAACAATTTGGAATGAGAGGAATGCCTTTATTTATAGATGAGGCTCACAACTCCTTCCCATTCTTTATTTCTTAAATTTGGGTTAAGGAATCAAAGAAAAAGTGACTTGTCATCCACACAACTTGGAGACTAAGTCAAAAATAAATTAAATGATACTTTACATGTTTGAAATCCTCACAAAGGGGTGACGTCAACCTTCTAAGAGGGATGATTTGGATATAGGGTACAACTTTCCACTTAAAGTTGACTTAGGGGGCCTCAAAATGTGGCAAGGAATAATCCTTGTCCACCCTAGCTCCAACGTTCACCTCTAAAAGAGGGAATGACCTCTCCCAAAGATAAAATAAACCCTTCCAAGGTGGACAACTCCTTCAATTTGGCCATCAAGTCATCAAAAAGTGGTCTAAATCCCATTTAAATCATTAAGGATGAGTGTCATGTCATCTCCTCCAAGTGTAAATTCACTTAAGTGACCTCCACATCATCCAAGTGACTCAAATAAAACCTTGCAACTATCATAAAGTGTCCCAATTGAGCTTGGCCCCCTTTAGTGAGCAAAAACACTTTAAAAGTGATAAAGGAGGGGAGATGTTCTAGCATCTGACACATGGAAAGTGTAGAGGGTTCCCACATGGATGTAAATAGCTCGTCTATTCCTCGGAAAGTGTGACCAATGCGTTGAAATCTGTGATATGCCTCAAAATTTGTGAGACTACCTCAAGAAATGTGAAACTAGATAATCATGTGCAGAAACATCTCCAAGGGCCCACGATGAAAGTGTGGTACATACATAAGAAAGAAAGGGTCCATGTGGGGTAAAATAGGTGTACTAAACCATTGGTGTGACATCCCTTACAAAGTGAAATCACCTTTTACATAGAAAAATAAAAGTGAATAGTTAGGGCCCTATAAATCATGTATCATAGTAGATACACCTTTGAATTCCCACATACTGATCCAATGCATAAATTACTCACTTAGACGGAGCTAACACCTCCAAGGGATAGTCAGTCGAAGCAATAAAACCAAGCACCCTAAGAATGGGGACTAAAAGGACATGACATGACCATCCACTTGAGGGGATTTGGGAGACCTCTAACCAACACTTGTACATCAACTCATCCCATCAAGGCCACATATAAAGAAATCATCTCATGAAAAAATGCAAGGAACGCTATAAAGAATCTGGGGTGTAACAGGTGTCATCAATTGGGAGTTAGTAGGATAATTTGTACATGGGGCCTAGGTTTATGGTAGAGTTTCTAAGGCCAATTTAGCATTAAATATAGTACTTGTACATGGGAAGTTGGTTTATGGACATGCTTCTAGGACTACTTCAACATTGTGGTTAGCATTAGTACATGGGACCTAGGTTTATGGACGATCTTGATCCAGATTTATGAGCAGAACAAAATGAATAACAGATTGAATATAATAACATAGAGATACGAAGAACAATAATATATATCTAGTGAACAATAACTTCTATTGAATAAATAAAATAGGTTGAAACTATAAAACTGTAGAACTGAAAACAACTTGCTTAAATGGTGGTAGTTATCTCTGAGAAGAGATGTGGTTTCTATGTGCATCCGTCTGAGTAGAATCATTACAATGTGTCTCCAAATCCATTTTTAACATCACTCATGAATGCAAAAACCATAGACATCCAAAAACATAACCCTAGGAGATGAAACGCCAAAAGTTATGTGGGCCTCAATGGGTAATTTGGTACCTCAACTTCTCGGGGTCGTAAATTTTGCATACGACCTCTTTTTTAGGCGCGTGATAGCCCATTGGAAAGGTATTTTCGAGAACCACACATTATACCATCAAACTCTAACTGTGTCTATAGTTTGACTGTGGCAAGCCAAAAAAACATTTTTTAGGGCCCCAAAACGACCCTGGAAGTACAGAAAGATGTACTAACATGAAAACTTCCAAAATAATCCAATTGGATTAGGTGGGAGGCCACCAATATCCACATGGCAGTTGTGTAGGGATTCAAACAGCCCCGAAATTGTAGAACCCACAATTAAAAAGAATTCCAGAAGAACTTGTTGAACTAAAATTGTCAAAAGGAGCCAGTTGGAATAGGCAAGTGGCCACCAATATCCATTTGGATCAGTCCTCCCCTCTGAGGAAGCAATGGTCTCCGTTACGTTTAGTTCCCCCATCAAGTGAGGAAATTTTTGTTGAATTTGGCCCTAGATGAGAAATTTTTCTTGGTGCAGGAGCTTCCCTACCTTGACAACCCGATAAAGATGGATCCTTTGTTGGCAAGTACCCTTAACATGTGTGGCCACTATCTGATCAGTGGATTCTTGTTCCATGCAGTCATGGTTGAGCTATGTTGGTGTCAATTATTTTGCAATCTCTGAGGTGTCCAATAATGGTGGAAAATATGGCCAGAGGAGGTCCACATTGAAAACTAGGTGAAAGCCAAGGAATGTGGGAGTGTTGAGCTCAAAAGCATTGTCTCCCATGGCCTTGGTGATAGTGTAAGGCCCATAGAAAAGTGGATGGAACTTTCGATGGGGCACTGTAAGTCGTTCTTTATGCAATTGTAACCAGACCTTGTCTCCCACCTGAAATTTGTGTGGTACCCGGTGTTGATCATGGTACTTCTTATACTTAGCATTGGCTTTTTGAAAAAACTCATGGACCTATTGGCGTATGTGTTGAATCCCCTCAATGAATCTGGTGGCTTTGTCGGGCTCAGAATGAACATGGGAAGATTTTGTCTGTTTGGTTGCAAGAGGTAGTGAAACATCAATGGGACCCAAGGGTTGGAATATCATCCCCACCTGAAATGGG
Organism: Picea mariana; assembly: GCA_032191745.1. Classification (NCBI taxonomy): domain Eukaryota; kingdom Viridiplantae; phylum Streptophyta; class Pinopsida; order Pinales; family Pinaceae; genus Picea; species Picea mariana. The sequence goes on from JASDQU010683019.1 coordinate 40,894, forward strand.
TTATGGCTGATGGAGCTATGGAGAGCCCTATTGTAGCTATGCTAAACATAGGGAAGACTCCCATCCCATGTACGTGTATGCTTAGAGTGATACATGTGCATGATGTGCACAATCATCTAATTGATGACCGATGTTTGGCTAGTGGTTTGAGGGTGGAAGGCAGTGAATTTAGTGATCTTGGAGTCCAACAGTGACCAGAGACTCGACCAAAATGTGTTGAGGAACCTGTTGTCTCGATCAAATATGATGGTCTGTGGTATCCCAAAATGGACCCATATTTGTTTGAAGAAGAGCTTGGCAATATATGTCATTGTGGTTCTCTTCTTGTAGGTTGTGAGAATGGCCATATTTGAAAACCGATCAACCACCACAAATATGCAATCATTGCCTTGCTTTGTGGATGGAAGGCCAAACATGTAATCCATCGATATGGATTCCCAAGGCCTCTTGAGAGTAGGAAGAGGGGTGTATAAGCCTTGTTTCTTGATTCCTGGCTTGGAAATGGCACAAGCAATGCAAGATCTGATATACATGTTGTTATCGGACTAATCAGTAAGTGTGGACACAAACTGATCTCCCTAACTTCCACAAGAAGCTAGAACGAAACAAGACATAATACAAACTTCACCTTAGACTTCATTGTCATATAAACTAGTTTAGAGAGGTACAAGTCACATACCTTTTAAACGACGCTTGATCCTCGCTAGTTTCATCCTTGTAGCTCCTTCTTTGAGTTTGTGGGATGGTGAACCTATTTAAAAAGCACAAACCAACAAAGAGAGAGAACAAAGATATATATATTCCAATGAGTCCTATGTATAAGATAAAGGAGTTATACAATAAAAGTTAAGACACCTTTATAGGGAAGAAATGTATTGTTGCATTATATTAAATCGAAAGTGGAGAATACAACCCATGCCTTGATGTTGCGAGGTCCCTTTCAATGGCTCTTTTCTCCAACACACACGCCTTTGCTCCAATTCCTTTGATGAAGAATATCCACAATTTGACTTAGAGAACTAAAGCAAAGCTCTCAAATATAATCTATAGTAGAACTCTTCATACATATGCAAGCCCTTGCAAAGCTTCACCTTTTCCATAATAGATCCCTCTTTATATAGGGTGAAAGAGAGATGGATGAGGGGATTAGGATGATCCCACTAAATCAAAGAAGCGAGTAAGATCCAAACCGATCGGAGGCCACCTCATCTTCTAGAAGATTCCCTTTTAGAACATTCGTGAATTTTGACTTTTCCTTTGCTTAAGCATCGTTGCACCCTATACACAGGCATCCTGTGACGACATTGCAGTCCAGATTTAGTGTAGAGTGTGATGACCAAGAATTGTCGCACCCCATGCATACAGCAGGGTGCGACGACCTTCCTTGTTATAGTTTTTGAAAGAGGAAAATCAAACCACTTTTCTCATGGAGAAAGTCTCTTTTAATATTTTCAAGGAACAAGAAAATTATTTAAGCACATGTTGTCAGTTGATCACTAGGGTGACCAAATCAATGTGTAACAGAATGCCCCCCAAAGTATGAAACTCGAACTTGTGATAGCTGAAATACTTTTTAGAATGTGTGTGTTGAAAACAAGGAGCGCATCGATCGGGAACCTACAAACAATCAAGCATCTGCATAATAACATACCATCTTCTGAGGTAGGCATTCCCATGCTCAGACTACAATTGACTCTAATCATAAGTGTCAATTGAGTAATGGCCACTAAATATACATTGTGGATCCATGCCATCATGATCTAGCATAGCCACTAGAAATACATTGTGGATCTATGCTCTAAATGAATTCAAATTCGTACATAGCCATGAGACATACACAGTGGATCTATGTGTCAATGTAAACTTATGAATACTCCGTCGCAACCTAAACCAATATGATGAGATCCAAGGTATTCATTTCCATTGTCTCTAAGTATGAATCTAACCATGTGATTACAGGTGTCGAAGTCAAACATGGTAGAAACCACTTGATTACCGATCATTAACGAAAATCGTTAACAAGGGTGAGGAAAATCACCATTGATGTCATTGACTCCCAAGGTACTCTCTAGTACAATCCAACGAATGTGATTAAATGAGTTGAATTCGAACACTCGATGGAATCTTCCAATCAAGGGTCAATGATGTGAACCCACTTGAAAGTGAAGAAGTCTGCCATTGAGGCATGCAGGATCTAAGGTACTAAATGATTTATAAATCTTTCTCCTGAATAATGAGCTGAAGTCGACAGGAAAAGACTCGTCATAGGAGGGCCTTGAAGTATCCCCCATCAATGACATGAAATATGTAACATATTTGAAGTAGATCAGAGTATGAAGTGGTTCAAAACTGACTTAGGGAAGGCCGACATGGTAGAAAATTTATAACTACAGATGGTCGACTCGATAGAAGGCTTGTTTAGGTTGGACTTCTCTTGAACATATGAACGACACAACATTTGTCTTGACAACATTGACTCAAGGGGGACCCAACATATGAACTTGTATATGGTCAAATGAGAGACAAATAGATTTCCCAACCTGAATACAATGATGATGGGGGTGTCATATTCAAGAGCAACTATTACTGCCACTAACACAAATACAGAGACACATTTCTTTCCCAATTTTCCCCCACCATTCCTGGCGAGTACCAATTTATTTTTACACAAGCTTGAGGAGGATAACATATGCTTGTAAATGTAAGCTCGTCCTTCATACGAGTCCCTCGGAGTATGTTTAACGAACCCTAAGAAGGAGTGGTTCAATCCCATATGGGTCTTTCGATGCTTTTTTAATGAGTACAGAGAAAGAAAACTCAGAGGTTTTTCATTTTTAGAGAGTCTAAAAAACACTTAAAGAGAACTCCATAAGGTCATTTTTCATAAGTTAGTTTGATGAGACCGAAAAAGAGATAACCTCCCGCTCATTAGATGTTTTCTTCAAATACTTTTATGAGCATGAAAAGAACAAGGTCGCTCAGCTATATTTTCATGTTTAGGGATCTTTAAAAGAGCTTAAAGGATACTCCATAGGTTTTAGTTTTCGTATTACCAATGCGAGTTCGAAAAAACGACAAAAGATTACTTGATTACATTCTCATGGTTTCACGAGCATGAGAAAGAACTAAGACTGTGCTCAGAGTCTTTCCTTAAAAACCCTAAAAGCATTAGTACATAAGAATAACATGAAAAAACAATCAAAAAAGGTGGACCCTTGTTCAAACGTCTCATCCCTAGACCTTTTAATCTACAATAGTCAACACTTCTCAAAGTTGGTTAGAGTTTAGGGCATGGATAAAATATAAAAAATAATTTAATTTTGCAATAAAATATGGTAAAAAACAATAAAATAGACCAAAACACCATTTTACCATTTCATTTGCAAATTTACCCAAATAGTGCCCAAACACCCTTTTTCCTCCCCAAATTTCAATTGTCGATTTCAGAGCGCGACCTCATCTTCTAGAAGATTCCCTTCTAGAACATTCGTGAATTTTGAGTTTTCCTTTGCTTAAGCATCGTCGCACCCTATGCACAGGAAGCCTGCGACGACGTCCTATTCCATCTTTAGTGCAGAGTCTGATGATCAGGCATCGTCGCACCCCATGCATACAGTAGGGTGCGACGACCTTCCTTGTTATAGTTTTTGAAAGAGGAAAATCAAACCACTTTTCTCATGGAGAAAGTCTCTTTTAATATTTTCAGGGAACATGAAAATGAGTTAAGCACATGTTGTCAGTTGATCACTGGGGTGACCAAAATAATGTGTAACACTTGTTGACATCATGTTGAATTTTTGGACAATAAAAATTTTTATGTAGAACGACCATAGTTTTATCCACACCAAAATGTCCTGCCATCTGACTGTAGTGAGCCTCCCAAATCATCTTTGCATGCTCGCTTGCAATAACACAGAGGTGGCCCTGAGGGAATAACAATCTGTCTTGAATGTGACAATTGGTGACATTCATTCCTATACCCAAGAGCTGATAGGTGGTGGTGAAGTCAAGATCTTGTTGATAAAGTTGGGGCCATTCAGATGCCTCATGCCCACAAGAGTGGAGCACAGTGGTGAGTGCAGCCACAGGAGGTCGGCTGAGGCAGTCAGCGACACGATTTGTGCTCCATTTTTTATACTTGATGTTGAGATGGAACTGTTGTAGGTATGTGGACCACTTTTGATGGTGGTCATTGTGAAACTTCCTCTATGTATGTATGAACTACAGAGGCTTGTGATCAGTGTGGATGATTGTCTCCTTTCCGGACAGTATCTGACGGTATCTAAGAGTGTCTAACTATGGTATGCTACTGGATGACCATGTTGAGTGATAAATTTTCCTTGCAAACTTTTCCTTCCCACACAAAATTTTCCTTGCCACCACCCTTGGTCACTTGGCTAATGGCCCATGCAATATGGTAGAATCCCAACACGAACCATCGGTAGAAGTTAGAAAGTCCCAAGAAGCTCTAAAGCTCGGTTACTGTGGTCGGGGTTGGCTAGTCACGGATGACTTGGATCTTACTTGGATACACATGTACCCCATGTTCATCAACAATGTATCCCAAGTATTGGACCATGTTCATGCCAAAGGAGCATTTTTCCAAGTTGGCATATAGCTTTTGTTGTCGTAGAGTGCTCAAAACCTGTTGAATATGTTGCATGTTCTCCTCCCAAGTTTTGTTGAAGATGAGGATGTTATCTAGATATACCACCACAAAAGAATTGGTGAAGGGTCTAAATACATAATCTATCAACCTCATGAAATTTGTTGGTGCACTTTTTAGGCCAAAGGGCATGACCAGCCATTTGAAGAGACCTTCTTTAGATTTGAAAGTTGTCTTCCATACATCAGTCTGTTCGATGGAGAACCTGGTGGTAGCTAGACTTTAGGTAAATCTTGTTGAAGAACTTGGCCCCCTTGAGTTGGTCAAGAAGGTCATCAATTTGTGGAATTGGGTATTGGTTCCAAACTGGGATTTTTTTTCATGCTTT
>JASDQU010683020.1:5002-21903 GCA_032191745.1 Picea mariana
TATCAGTCCTTCAAATAATGGAATATCAAAATTTACCTGTACCTTGAAGGGGGTTGCATGACCACTTGATGAAGATGCTTCTCCTGTGGGAAGCCGTCGAAGGATCTATGCAAATTTTTCCATCATTTCGTTCCTTTGTCGCGCAAGGGCTTCCTCAAGAAACATTTTAAAAGGATCTACTGCTCCATCATCTTTCTTTTCATCCCCCGTGCTTGTTGTCGAGCTCGGTGTGACCAATCTTGCAACGAATCGATTGGTTCAATTACCAACTTCTTGTACCCAGATCTTGTCGTGGACATGTACGGAGAAAAATAAATGAAGAGTAGACTTCTCTGATACCACTGATCTGGATTTATGAGCGGAACAAAATGAATAACATATTGAATACAATAACACAAAGATAACAATAGATATCTAGAGAACAATAACTTCTATTAAATAAATGAAATAGGTTGAAATTGTAAAGCTGCAAAACTGAAACAACTTGCTCAAATGGTGGTAGCTATCTCTGAGAAGAGATGTGGCTACTACGTGCATCTGTCTGAGCAAAAATAATTACATTGAGGCTCCAAAGGCCTTTTTAACATTATGAATGAATTCCAAAACCCCAGACATCCAAAAACCTAACCCTAGGAGGTGAAACACCAATCATTATGTGGGCCCCGATGGGTGAGTTCGTAACTCAACTTCTCGAGGTCGTAACGTTTTCATACCTCCGTTTTAGGCGTGTGTTAGCCAGTTGGAAAGGTATTTTCGAGAACTACACATTACATACCTCCGTTTTAGGCGTGTGTTAGCCAGTTGGAAAGGTATTTTCGAGAACTACACATTACACCATCAAACTCTGCCTTCATCTATAGTTTGACTGTGGAAAGCTAAAAAAACACTGTTTAGGGCTCCAAAACGGCCTCAGAAGTATAAAAAGACGTACTAACATGAAAATTTCCAAAATAAGTTAGTTGGATTAGGTGGGTGGCCACCAATATCCACCAGGAAGATGTGTAGAGCTTCAGATAACCCCAAAAGTGTAAAACCCATAATTATAAAGAAGTACAAAAGAACGTGTTGAACTAAAAGCTATCAAGATGAGCCAATTGGAATAGGTGCATGGCCACCAATATCCACCTGGATCAAGGTACCATCACTTCTACTCCTAAAGAAATGAAGTCTATTTCTAAACAAGGGAAAATCCATGCCTATGGAAAATCCCCTTACTACCAACACACCATGTCACCTTAGTGATAGATCAATATGATATATTAACACCCATCTTATCCTAGATATGCCACATGGTCAACAACTCAAGATACTCTTTAGTAATCCAATCATGCATAAATATATGTATAGTATACTAGTATCACTCTTTATAACATTACAATAATTTTTCCTTGTTCAATTAGTTTAATAATTTTCAAAAATAGATTCAGTACCCTCAATACTATACTATTCTAGCAAATTCATAATCAAATTTTGGATAAAAATAAGCATGTTTAAATTATACTTTACTCAAAACTATAAATATTAATTTTAACATATAAAAACACATTTAAATAACAAAAATAATATAATCCTTTATATCTAAAATTTTAAAAACTTTATTTAGTTTTATAGTTTTATTAGTTTTAAATTTTTATTTTTATTATATTAATTTTATTAATCTTAAAAGAACAAACACGACATGATCATGGGTACTCTAATTTAAAATACCAATCTTACCAAATAATTTATTAAGTATAAAATAAAATTTTAAAAACTTTATTTAATTTTATAATTTTATTAATTTTAAATTTTTGTTTTTATTATATCAATTTTTTTAATCTTAAAAGATCATAAACAACATCATCATGACCACCCTAATTTAAAATACCAATCTTACCAAATAATTTATTATAGTATGATAATATTGTATTAAATAAAAAATATACACATGTTATTTACCCAACCTTAATAACAATAAGAATCATAAAACATAATCATCTTTGAAATCTCTACATCCAATTTTAAAAAAATTGTTACTTGTATCAAATTTAAAAATATAAAAATATAAGATATTAATTATTATTAATTTAGATGATTGAAAAAAATGATTATTATTTTTTCAATTCAAATTCAATTCTTATAAAAAAAACTAAAATATTAAACTCTTAATAAATATATTATTGTAATAACTTCTAATCCGAATATATATATTCTAATATTATCTTTCACATAACAAAAATTATAAAGTTTTGTAATAACCAAAATTTAACTATTCTCACAAGGTTATAACCCTTAAACAAACTTTTTTCGTAACCAAAATTTAACTATTATCACCGCTGTTATAACCATTAAAGGTAATTATGAAAACCCTTGAAAATGTATTCAAAACCACACCTATATTCTCTTTAAAGCCGTACAGAGTGACAGAATGAGGACCGGCCCTGTTTTCAGGCCATTCAAAGCCTGATTGAAAAAGGAAGAACCTTGGGGATGCATGCATCGGTAATTTGGTGGTCGGCCCTACAGGGCCAGAAGATAAGGATAACTATTCCATGGGCGATTGCCTCCATCCTCAAAATTAGTACCTTCGCTCAACCATATAGAGAAGAGCTCTCCATTATAAGTTTCAAAAGCTTGTTTTTATTTCTTAATTATATATAATATAATATAAAATAATTTTGATTTTTAGTTTAAGAATTTCGAAATTTTACATTTATATATTTTATCTAAAAACTATATAATTGTTTTTTAATGTTGTTGTAAAAGATTTTCAATATAATCATTTATCAAGTCAATTTAGTTAATTATATAAAATATTAAGCTAAATACTAAGTTAAGTATCATAAGCTAAGTAGAAGTGGTTATGGGATGGAGTGTTTTTTTTCCACTTAAATCTATTTTTTTGGTAAATGATATGTTGAGATCATAATAAGTATATTGTTATAACTGTTTCCAACCCTAAAGAATTTAGGATTTATCTTAAGTATCATTCTCAAAATGAGGTCATAATGAGCATATTGTTATAACTGCTTCCAGCCCTAAAGAATATAGGATTTACCTTAATATCATCCTCAAAATGAGGTCATAATGAGCATATTATTGTAACTGCTTCCAGCCTTAAGAATCCAGGCTTTACCCTATGTATCTTCCCCAAAATGAGGATAAGTACTTGGAAGTTTTCCCCAAAAATTGTTACCTGAAAAAACAGATAGTCTAAATAATCTATTTATTACCTTTTTACAGTTAAAAATTTAAAAATAATTGCCGATTTCACCATTGTTGAGATTGCATATAAAGAAAGAGAGTTTTGAGGAATCGCATATAAAGAAAGAGGGTTTTGAGGAGGTTGAATTAATTTATGGATTAAAAACACTATTACTTTAAAAACACAATTCAAACACTTTATACTAAGCCCCCCAAAAACTATGACTTTCCTTTTATAATTAAAATTATCTTGCTCCGTAAGGTGATTATTCCTTTTTATTGAGATACAAATATAATCAAAACTTAATAAAAGATATTCATATTTTAAATCCAAACACACTGGATACTCTATGATTGCAGTGAGCAAGTAGGGGTTAAATTTATAACGAAAACAATAACTGGTCTCCCATGGCTGAGCACGTATACATTCACAATTAATTAATGACTGTAAGCCAACAATAGCAGCACAAAGTGACAATAGATCATGACTGCAATGAAGGCGGTTAAAATAATCTACGCCTGCGTCTGCGTCTAACGATTGTTATTTGAGAAACACGTGTTATATACCAAGGGAGGTGCGAAGAAGTTGGGGTCAGTCCGAACTTTTTCAAATTCAGTGACGAACGAAAAAATCTGCTTCACTTCATCGTGAATTCGAGCTGCGCAATCTCCGTCAGCCAAGGTCTCAGTTGAGGTGCGTTCCGCTGCATCCCCATACTCTGTGACGTGTCCCTCTTGGCAGCTCCATTTCAGTTTATAAATAACCTGCGTTCCCTTGCATGTGCAGGAACTATAATCATTGCCGGGACCTTGATCTGCCTGTACTTGAGTTTCGATTCCGTCATTGCCTGGCAGGTAACCCTGGAAGTCCTCTTGCGCAGCGTCATCTTCTTCTGCTTCTTCTTCTGCTTCATATGAGGGAAAATAGCCCCCATCAAGGTGGATTTCCCGTAGGACAAAATTAACCAGAGGMTCCCAGATCGAATGCGGCCAGTTATTTCCGTTGTTGTATTCGTCTCTTACTTCGTTTAATGCCTCCAGCAAAGGTTCAACAAGCGGAGTTTCCATGACGCCGTCCTGATAGGCGTGGGCAGAATAGTTGGTTATTCCCAAAGAGACTTCRCCCAGTCCATCGACGTCCTGGGATTTGATCATGGAAAATGCGATTGCGTCGATCAAATGGCCTCCRTACCTGCAGGCCAGTGTAAAAGGAGGTTCCAATTCGATTTGGGAGCCGAGATTTCGAAAAAGCTTGGGACCCAAGACCTTGACCAACATATTTATTAAACTAACATGCTCTAATTCGCTTGAASGAATCCCGTGCTCCAGCCAGACAGTCTCCCCCAATTCTCTCGCCACATTGTCTGCGTACTGCGTCCTGAAATGAATRAAGACTGGGGGCGCCACATTGCTGGGCATCTCATTGCCCAGAACGGAATGGAATAATTCTGCCCACAAGTCATGATAAGAGCTTCTGAAGGAGAAACTGTTGTATTTTTTTATGAGATGAGGTAGATGTTCATTTCTGAAATTCGGAACATCGTTGCTCACTGCGTGCTCCAAGCGAGCCCAGTCATATTGAAAACGCTCATGGGGGTGACGTTTCGAATAAGATTTTTCCTCTAAAACTGCTTCCGTTAGAAAGCTACCATACATAATCTTCAACTTCTTTTCATCACGTCCTGGAAGCATGGGTTCCAGAGCAAGCGCTACCCAGTTTGCTAAAGCACGAAAGTTGCCCATTTCAGGCTGAGTATTACCTGCACATATTAAGGCCAGGTCGAAAGCAATGGCGGCTGCACCTTCCAATATAAAGGGACCATAGTGCTCCCTATCATTAGAATCATCATCGACAGGCATGCCAGTGGTGCCATGCACCGCCGCATAGAAATACTGAACGCCCCGTTCATCATTTCTGTATAACGTGGGTCTTCCATGTCGAAACCAATGAACGGGAGGGGAAGGGGGAGGGGGAGGACGAGGGGCAGAGCCTTCCATGGCATTGGCTAACTTATCCCCGATTCCCTCCACCAATTTTCCTTCCCACCTTTACTCATGGATTCGGGAGAGCGCCGAGAGGACGAACCGTCCCCATTAACGCTCTGGTTGTAACCGCTCCTCCCGTTATTACTGTTGTTTCAACTAATCCTGATTTAGATAACTACTTGTGCAAATATTTACACAGCGAAAAGGCTCTTGTTCTTGTCTATTGTTACTATACTTGCAATTGCAGGGATATACTCTCTGGTTGCTGCCTTGAGGGTGAAGAAAATGAGTCATCTTCTAAATTATTATTGTAACATACTTTTATAATCATTTCAAATAAGTAAAGAAAAAATATTTTAAAATAAAATATTGAAATTGTAAATATAATATTTTTATTTCTTAGATTTTATAAACCTATCCAAATATTTCCCATTTTGTAATAAACTATTAAAATGGTAAAATAATTTATATTTAATTTTAAACATAAAACATTTAATTAATATATAATTAATTGCATAAATTTTATTTTTAATTGTGAAATTTTATTCAAAATATTGATGATGATTAATGTCCACTTAAATTAGAATTGACTTAATGGAAACTAAAAAAGGTAAGATATCATTTGGATCTTTAGAATTTTAATTTTGTCCTTGAAAAGTATTAAGAGAAGCTTTTCAAGATAACCATACTTTTGATGACTTAGAAGATTAGAAAGGTTGGTATCATGAAAAATATTTTGAAATTGTGATCTAATTTGAGTATACTCAAGGCACTCTAAGCGAAAATACATTTCATCTTCCACCCTCTCGATGACAAATTCTTTAGTCCCGTGCTATCTTGGGAATTGTCCAACCTCCAATCTCACTATGCAACTAGTGAGAGTTTGTTCTTATTTTAGCAATGTTAATTTTCTTCTTTGCACTAGTCAAAATCGAGAGATACTTTTGATCTTCTAGATTAGGGTTGACCACCTCCTTGTAGTATCTTAAATTTATTTTACTTTATTGCACCACATATTCTCTTTAAATTTGGATGTAATAATATTTTTAGTATTATCAATATTCTGCATATGGACTTCTTCTTATGTTCTGAAAATTTGGATCTTTAAATTTAGCTAATACTTGACATCTTTATGTCATCCCCACTTGAGCTATTGAAGGTTTTGTCTAGATTTTGAAGCAATTTTGGGGAGCCTTTTGTCGTCCATGTTGTTTATGTTGTTCTTGTACATAAAGTACCTAATCATAGCCATGCTATCAATGGGGGAAAGACTTTCTTCTATAAGAAGTATAGGATAGGGTGTATTTCCTTTAATTTTGAGATTATAAGTTATACAATTCTTTTGGATATGCTCTATCTTTCTCTAGGATTCTCACAAGATACTGCATCCCCAAACTTCACATCCATATAAGATAACGAGAGTGACAAGGGTATCAACGAGGAGTTTTTTCTTATCTCCTAGCCAAATGTCCACTAATTTACAATTGTTTTTAAGCTCATAATAATATTTCCACCCTTCATTTATCCCTTTCTCAACGTTATAGTTCCAGTATAACTTGTGATGAATATTGATTCCAAGATATTTGTATGAAAGCTCTTCCTCCAAGTTGTTGTTGTCATATATGAAAATATCATATAGGTAATTTTTTTTATTTAATTATCATAAGCTTCATTTTTGAGTGTTCAAAGTCATCTACCCATACTAGAGCATAATTCCTTGAGGATTCTTAGTTACTTATTGAAGTTATAAGGAATCCTCGCCATAAGAACAATAACATCTGCGTAAAGAAGAATGATGATGACTATACTAGCGAGAATCGAGCTGACACAACTTACATATTCCACACAATATTATATAACTTGTCAATCTATATGCCAAAAAGGGTAGGGGACATGGGACCACCTTGCTTGACTTCTATATTATAGTTAATTTCTTCCAACTAGCCCTCATTGTTCCTAAACTTGGAAATAACATTCTCATACAACCTTATTGTAGTAGCGCTCAACTCAAAAGGAACTTTTATCTCTTCTACCCTATTCCAAAGGTTAGTCACAGGTACCACATCAAAAGTTTTTCTAAAATCAACGAAAAAACAAAGTATTTTTGTCTTATTATTGGGAAACTCCTCCACAATGATCCTAAGCATAACAAGGTGGTCCATAGTGGAATGATAGACTCTAAACCTTAGTTAGCCTTTATCCCTTTTTCCGTGGCTTTCTAGCCATATGTTGATATTATTTTCCAAAATACTTCTATATAGCTTGGCTAAAATGGGGCTAATCTTAATGATCTTATAATTAAAGGCATTGATTTTATCCCCAATTCTAAAAATAGATACAATGAGGCTTTGAGTCCAAGGTTTAGGGAAACCTTACTTGACTACTTAGGCCTTCTAATTTTTAAGATTTCAACTTGGTAGCCTTCGATGTCCTTAGCTTTCCCTTTTGTGAGTCATTTAACCCCTAACTTTATGTATTCTATAGAAAAAACTTCATCCACTGTAGACATGTTTGGAATGTTGTCCACAACAGTAAGGGATTCATACATATTTTTAAGGTAGGAATTACAATCCCTCGGGGGAATCATATTATTATTTTTTGTTTTACGAGTCAAAATTTTCTTCGTAAAGGCTTGCTTCTATGAGGAGGATAGGATAGAGTGTATTTCCTTTAATTTTGAGATTATAAATTATACAATTCTTTTGGATTTTCTTTATCTTTCTCCAGGATTCTCTAGAGATACTACATACCCAAACTTCATGTTCATATAAGATAATAGAAGTGATGAGAATCTCAAGCACGAGGTTTTTCTTATTCCATAGCCAAAGGTCTTCTAATTTACAATTGTTCTCAAGCTCATAATAAGCTTTCCACCCTCCATTTATCCTTTTCTCAATGCTATAATTCCAATTGAGCTTGTGATGAATATTGAAAATGAGATATTTGTACGAAAGCACTTCCTCCAAGCTATTGTTGTCATATACGAAAGTATCATAGGTGATATTTTTGAATTTAATATCACAAGATTAATTTTGTTAGTGTTCACAATCATACTCGTACTAGATAAAAAATCCTTGAGGATTCTTATTTGCTAACCAAATTCATAGGGACTCCTCACCCTAAGAACAATATCATTGGTGCAAAGAAGAAGGATGATGAATATACCAGTGAGAGTCGAGCCAACACACCTACATCTTCTAGACAATCTTAGATAACTTGTCATTGTATATGCCAAAATAGGGTAGTGGATATGGGACAACCTTTCTTGACTCCTATGTTACAATTAATTTCTTCCAACCAAACCTCAATGTTCCTAAAATTGGCAATAACATTCTCATACAACCTTACTATAGCAGTACTCAACTTAAAAGGAACTTTTATCTCTTCTATCCTATTCCAAAGGTTAGTCCTGAGTACTATTATCGTACAGTTTGTAGTGAGGATAAAAGATAGATATGAAGAGGCAAACTAGTGTAAATTGAACCAATCCCACCCAATGTCACCTCCATAGGAAGGTTCTTTTTGTTTAGGGAGGTAAGGCCCAGGGGAGACGTCCTCAGTGACCTAGGGTTTTGAGGAGGCAAAGGATTGTAAGATAAAAGGTAATTTCCCCCCCTCACAAGCCACCACAGAGTAGATAGTCTGGCTAACAACGAATAAAGAGAAGTACAACCAAGAGATAGAGATACACATGCCCGAGACAAAGCAACAAGAAATAGATATATGTAAGCTTACTCACTTGGTTAGTACTTCATAAAATCAATGACTACCTAATATATAAGCAATTGAACAATGATTATTGACGAAGTCAATGTTTATAAAATAGAAATGATGCACAATGTCACTACTACAATAAATGCTAAGAAAACGTGGCATTCAATGTGACAATCAATACTTCATTCAAGTTATTCCCTTAAATAACCATTCAATTGCTAATGATTAGCTACACAATGATGTTAATAGCAAGAGATGATGGTAGCAATAAGTTAGTAGGGTTAGAATAGTTAGGGTTTTGTTCAAAGTATTAAGAGTTGTTTCTTATCATAGTACCCACAGACTAGGTCTTAGCTCAGTGCGTTCCTAGGGTTAATGGAGTCAAAAGGAGGATGCAGAGGTTGAATGATCAAGGAAGATAGTAAGACTAAGGACGGGAGGGTCAAGCCTTGAAGTGTTGCTATGGCAAGRCCTCAAGGAAAAAACCCTAGGGGAGAGAGACTCACTTTGGTGTAGGGGAACTAGGCCTCAGTGCTCTCTCCTCCGTCCTTAGGTCAATGGAAAAAAAAATGGCTAGCTCATAAAGTGACATAAAACTAAGACAAGAGGTTTTGCAGGCAACGTGTTKCTCTGGCAAGGCTTTACCAACAAACCATAGAAAAACGACTCATCAAGGTGTAGGGGAATTAGACCTTAATGTGTCTTCTCCTTCTTAGCCCAATAAGAAAAATGACTAGCTTGGAAGAGGAAGAAAATAGTGTTGTTAAGGCAAGGTTCTATCTCTCTTCAATAAATGGCTCAAAATATTGACGGGGACATGAGACAAGGACCTACAATGTGTGCTTTTCACCTAGGGTTTATTCAGCAAATCATAACAATATATGCAAGAAATAACAATACAGCCATTCAATTAAGAAGTTTTGCAAAAAATTACTTACATTTCACCAACAAATAACATAGCAAACCCTAGTTGTAACACCTTCCATCAAGAGAAATGCCAAAAATTCCTTCCTTCAACAAGTGCGCCTCACAATTTCATCCAATAACCTCAAGTATAGCACAAATTTCAGATCTCACTAATGAGTGAGTGAGAGGTGATGAAAAAATGAGAGTAAAAACCCTCAATTTATACTATACCATGACCTAATTTCACTTTTAGGTCATAAAAAGGCTGACAAGGCCAAATTGAGAGACTTCATGCCCTTTTAAGGGTGACATTAGCCCCTTCTAGGGAAAATGCAACATCCTGGAGAAAAACATTAGCCCTCCTTGGGCTTCTCCAACCTGCCACACCTGCCAACACTGCCAAATCTGTCTCCCAAGACATCCATAAGGCTGGATGATGTCATGATCATCATGGGTGATGTCCTAGGCCTTCCAAGGTTAACATTTTAATGGATAAGTCACAACCCCCCTAGGTCAAGCTCTGTCAGGGTACCTCTGGTGGAACATCCTCCTCTTCTCCGATGTAAAGCCTCTCACCATATTTGTCCTATATTTGCCCCCTGATGGGGTCTCAACATCCATATGGTGGGATCTCCAGCCCCATGGAGGTCTGAACTGATCATCTCCCCATGTGTACCGGTCCAACATGGTACCTGCCCGTCGAGCATGATCCTGCACATCAACAGCTACGCCCTCCATGGGCTCATAAGTCATAGGGATCATAGCGATGTCAATCACATCTCATCATCAATATTATTAAACATGTGCATAAAACCCCTATTACCCTAGTTAAAAGATCCAAGACATTATACAAGCCTACAATACAAGTTTGGAGAAAGTGACAGGGTGTCCTATTGGGCTAGTGTCCAATGGAAGAGGAAAGTTTTCGAAAGAGACCCGTATGAGCCATGCAAGTGGGTGATGTGGATAAGGGATGTCCAGGTAAGTGGGTGAAATGAGAGAAGAGGGTGCAAAGATTTACCTATGGGTGTCTTTGTATAAGGCGAGTTGCACCTGTCCTGGATGCAATTTTTTCTACGCCCATTTATGCCTTTTATTCTTTATTTATTTTTCTTCAAGAGGCTAATCAGGGGACACTGCACTAGCATGGTGACAAGTGGTGACAGTGTTACCCATAATTACTTTAACAGAAATGAGAAGGTTGGCTCGTGATGAGACCCCCTTTCCCTTGGCCATGCAACCAAGGGTCACTACCCTGGCATGGTAACCAACTGGTGGTAATGTCATATTGTTTGGTACCCATGGACCTAATAGGCTGGCTCATGATGATACCCCCTATCCTCTGACTAGGTCTTGTTTTATTATTTTATGGGTCCCTCTTGTTTCTTGTTGAGAAGCCTTTTATTTCTGTCTTGGGGATCCCTGGGCGAAACATCTTGAGGTTTTATTCTAAGGATTTTATCTTTTTCCGGATTGCTTTTACCTTCTGGGCCTTTAGCCCCTTCTTCCCACTAGGTAAGGTGCAATCCTCAAATGATAGTTCAACCCAGTGCCCAGACAAGTGTAATGGGATAGGTGAGCGGGAAGCAAGATGAAAAAGTGGTGCTATGATGGGAGTGGACAATGGCTTTTCAGAAATCCCCCTAGTGGAAAACCAGAACCTAAGGACATAGGCTTACTAGGGCATCTTGTCAATCCCCCTAGAAATGGTCAAGCGAGCAAGTATAAGATCCAAGCATTTGTTAGAAACAAAAGGAATTAAATGCACATATTCAAGGGTTTCAATGATCAAAGTGACGCATACCATGATACCCAGGCTCATTACCTCATGGAGCAAGAACCATATATGACACAAGACCAAGCCGATGGTGATGGATGTTACTGCTACTGGCAAGGTAGAGGCACTGAAAGGGAGAAAACATGGGCCCTCCAGGGCCATGCTAAATTCAATCCATCTCTCGGTATTCCATGTCTAGGACCTGTGGGCCTCGAGACATGATCTCCTAGTTATCCCTAAAAGTGGGGGATAACATCTGGCTCCAACTCGGGGACATGTGCTCATTGTAGAGCACATGAGAACCTCAACATCTCTAGCATAACCTACGTACCTGCTTGATCTCAATAGCAACTATTAGCAACCAATTGGGGTGGTAATGCCACCCTAGCATATATAGATATGTATAATACTGAAATAAAGTAATCATAAGTGTGAACATGAAATAAAACTAACATGCAATGAAAATGGTATAATACATGAATGCAAAATGCCTACCTACTTACATGTACTTACCTATGAATTCAAGTTCCCCCACCTTGGTGGGGTTTGAGGAGGTGCTCGCTGATAAGTAATGGGTGCCTTCTTCATTCCAGAGTGGACAAATAATAGGAGTCATTGATTGATTCTCTTCCAACTTTAAGAGGTATGAGGCATGATTGAGTGCTTCCTTTGACATTGGTTGGCTCTCCCTTATGGGTGTCCCACATCCACACTATGTCTCCTTCTTTATACTTTATGATCTTGTACTTGGTTGTTCCTTGAACAACCCTGGTGTATTGTGTTGAGGGAGGAGGGTGGGACTCTGCCATAAACAATTCCTACTGGGATGGACAAATCTATACATTATCTTCTACATTTTTTAGTATCTTTACAGCCCCAACTTCCTTGTCTTTGTATTTGTCTAGGAGTTGTTGGTATTCCTCTTTCTTTGGCCATTAAATCTGATCAAAATCTTCCTCTGCTGCAAAAGGCATATCATTTGGTGAATATTCATGAAGACTTTGTATGATTTCTTCATGTTCTTTGTCATCTTTAATAGAATCACTAAGCTCTTGCACATGAGTTGTAGTCACAGGTACATTTGGGAGACGACCAATGGTTCCATCTTTTAAGGGTATGTTCACATGAGTAAGGTCCATCTCAAGAGTACCCCCCAGTTTTGAGGAAAACTTCCTAGAAAATAGCACCCCCCATACATCTGGGATGTCCATGACCACTATGTCCATGTGGATGATCTTCTCGGGGTATTCTTTAAGGAAAACTTGGATGTTCTCAATCACCCCATGTTTGGGTATGGATTTAGATCCAAAACCACACACATTTATGTAAGGTCGTGTGACTTTCAAGCCTATTTGTTGCATGACCTTGAGGGACATCATGTTAGCCAACATGCAATTGTTGAGGCTCTTGTTATTCATTACCAAGGTCATGAAGAAAGGAGGATGTTCATCATATTGGACCCAAGTGATCCTCTTGCAACATGATAGGAGGGTCCATGGTCCATCTAATCCTCGAAAAAAGTTGTCAAATCATTCTTTAATAGATGGCACCTTGATGACTTCTTTCAAGGGGATGGTTACATACATCTTGGATAGTGCCCCTTCAAAGTCAAAGTTCAAGTTAACCCTTTCAGTTTTGGACGTCTTAGGAAGAAGCACATCCAAAGGTGGGGTTTTTTTTTGGTCAGCGGGAGGTTGGTTCAGCTTCTTTCTTCTATACACCTGGAATTCTTGTTTCTTCAATTTTTCTTTTTTTTCTTGGTCTAGGTTGTTTATTATCGCCATTCTATCCAACTTGGTTGCTTCTTTCATGCGCTCCTGATTCTCTTCAGTGATGATATTTATTTGAGTGCCTCCCATGATTTGTCCTATATTGTTCACCTGCTGATGGCCATCATTGTTGTAAGGACATTCATGCTCCCAATGTGCTTCATTGCATTCCAAGAACCAAGGGTTTTCATCCACAACATTTGTAGGGGCTAAGGTGTTTGGGACTTCCTAATCATTCTTTGGTTTATATAATTGGTTCCCCTTTTGAAATTGACCCTTGTACGGGATCCTAGGTGGTTGGCTTTGGGATATCTCCAAGTTGACGATTCTACTCATCATTAGCTCTTGATTTTTTATGATGCCATCCATGGCGGCTTGTAATTTTTCCATACTGGTGCAAAGGTCTGAAGTAGGTTTAGTATTGTGGACTATCTTTGGTTTGATGTCCATTTTCCCCCTTGGATTTGCAAAAGGCTCAATCTTAGATGAATGGAGGTTGCCCTCAATTTTAGTAGCCAGCTCTTGAGCTTCTTGGATTGATTGGGGGTTTTTTTCCCTGAGAAGATACCATAGTTGGCCATTAAAAGACTTGGTATAAATATGGACAAGATAATCATCATTTGGATGATGGATTGCAGAGATATTTTGCAACAAAGTTTCAAACCTAGCATGGAATTCTAGAATAGATTCATTCTCATGCTTCCAAAGGGATTTCAACCTGGTAAGAAGCATGTTGGGGTCTTCTTTGATACTCCATCTCTTGAGAAAAGATTCTTCTAGTTTGTCCATTGTTTTAACACCACCATCGGGAAGGCTTAGGTACCAACGCCTTGAAGCATCAAGGAGTGTAGTGGAGAACAAATTCATTACTAAGTCTTCAACATGATCACTAATGGGATGAAGCTAAAAAAATGCCAAAAAATTGCTCATGTGC
The DNA here is from genome assembly GCA_032191745.1 of Picea mariana. Taxonomy (NCBI): domain Eukaryota; kingdom Viridiplantae; phylum Streptophyta; class Pinopsida; order Pinales; family Pinaceae; genus Picea; species Picea mariana. The sequence continues at coordinate 19,272 of JASDQU010683020.1, forward strand.
TCTTCGGCACTAATTGCATCAGTACTGGTAAACTCAGGCAACCACTTTTCATACTTGGGTGGCATTTGCCTAGGGTAGCCTAGTATGGCTGACATGTCTAGTGGTTTGAATAGAGTAGATGATCATTGTCTTTGGTTGTTAGGTGGGTTCGTTGTATTGGTTTGAATTCCTGAGATAGACATGGTTTTCAAAGGAAGACTCCCTCCAAAGAGTGATTTTACAACAGGAGAGTTTTGAGGAGGCTTTCTTCTGAAGGATAGAGGAGAATTATTGTACCTCCTTGTAGTTTGTGGAGTCACCAAATAATTTTCTTGAAACTATCAAAGGATAAGGGAAAACACCCAAGGTGGAGTCGCCAGGTACACTTGTAAGATAAAGGCTCTAGAGGCAAGGCTTACCAAAAATTGTCGTCTTTGAGGAAAGTTTGACTCAGTGTTCCCCGACAATGGGGCCAAAATTTTATCGCACAGTTTGTAATGAGGATAAAAGATAGATATGAAGAGGAAAACTAGCGTAACTTGAACCAATCCCACCCAATGTCACCTCGATAGGAAGGTTCTTTCTGTTTAGGGAGGTAAGGCCCAGGGAAGATGTCCCCGGTGACCTGGGGTTTTGAGGAGGCAAAGGATTGTAAGATAAAAGGTAAACTCCCCACCTCACAAGTCACCACCGAGCAGATAGTCCAACTAACAACCAATAAAGAGAAGTACAACCAAGAGATAGAGATACACCTGCCTGAGACAAAGCAACAAGAAATAGATATATGCAAGCTTACTCGCTTGGTTAGTACTTCATAAAATCAATGACTATCTAATATATAAGTAATTGAACAATGAATATTGGCGAAGTCAATGTTTATAAAATAACAATGATGCACAATGCCACTTCTTCAATAAATCCTAAGAAAATGTGGCATTCAATGTGACAATCAATACTTGATTCAAGTAATGCCCTTAAATAAACATTCAATTGTTGATGATTAGCTGCACAATGATGTTAATAGCAAGAGATGATGACAACAATAAGTTAGTAGGGTTAGTCTTAGGCTAGGGTTAGAATAGTTAGGGTTTTGTTCAAAGTATTAAGAGTTTCTTTTTATCATAGTACTCATAGGCTAGGTCTTAGATCAGTGTGTTCCTAGGGTTAATGGATTCAAAAGGAGGACACAAAGGTTGAAGGATCAAGGAAGATGGTAAGACTAAGGACGGGAGGGTCAAGCCTTGAAGTGTTGCTATGGAAAGGCCTCAAGGACAAAAACTTAGGGGAGAGAAGCTCACTTTGGTGTAGGGGAACTAGGCCTCACTGGTCTCTCCTCCTTCCTTAGGTCAGTGACAAAAAAAATGGCTAGCTCAGAAAGTGGCATAAAACCAAGACAAGAGGTTTTGCAGGCAACGTGTTGCTATGGCAAGGCTTTACCAACAAACCCTAGAAAAATGGATCATAAAGGTGTAGGGGAACTAGGTCTTAATGTGTCTTCTCCTTCTTATCCCAATAAGAAAAATGACTAGCTTGGAAGAGGAAGAAAAGAGTGTTGCTAAGGCAAGTCTCTATCTCTCTTCAATAAATGGCTCAAAATCTTGACAGGGACATGAGACAAGGACCTACAATGTGTGCTTGTCACTTAGGGTTTATTCAACAAATCATAACAATATATGCAAGAAATAATGATACAACCTTTCAATTAAGAATTTTTGCAAAAAATTACTTACATTTCACCAAGAAATAGCATAGCAAACCCTAGTTGTAACACCTTCCATGAAGAGAAATGCCAAAAATGCCAATAGAAATCCAAAAATTCCTTCCTTTAACAAGTGCGCCTCACAATTTCATCCAAGAACCTCAAGTATATCGTAAATTTCAGACCTCACTAAAGAGTGAGTGAGAGATGATGAAAAAATGAGAGTAAAAACCCTCAATTTATATTGTACCATGACCTAATTTCACTTTTAGTTCATAAAAAGGCTGACAAGGCAAAAATACTAAAACTCATACTATTTTACATTAAATTCTTAAATTAAAACCTAATCAAGCTAAAGAGATACACCGTGCCCTTTTAAGGGTGACATTAGCCCCTTCTAGGGAAAATACAACATCCTGGAGCAAAATGTTAGCCCTCCTTGGGCTTCTCCAACCTGCCACACGTGCCAACACTGCCAAATCTGTCTCCCAAGACATCCATAAGGTTGTATGATGTCAAGATCATCATGGGTGACATCCTGGGCCTTCGAGGGTCAACGCTCCAATGAATAAGGCACAACCCCCCTAGGTCAATCTCGGTGAGGTTGCCTCTAGTGGAACATCCTCCTCTTCTCCGGTGTAAAGCCCCTGACCATCTATGTCCTATATTTGCCCCTTATGGGGTCTCAACATCCATCTGGTGGGCTCTCCAACCCCATGGAGGTATGAATTGATCATCTCCCCATGCGTGTCGGTCCAACATGGAACTGAATTGATCATCTCCCCATGCTATGCCCTCCATGGGCTCATAAGTCACAGGGATCGTAACAATGCCAATCACATATCATCATCAATATTATTAAACATGTGCATAAAACCCCTATTACCCTAGTTAAGAGTTGTTATAACCCTAAATTGCACTATCCCTTCTCACCTAGCATCAGGCCAACTCATT
>JASDQU010683020.1:37179-48017 GCA_032191745.1 Picea mariana
CACCTGGAGGTTATAGTGGTAGCGGTCGGAATCAACCCCGTGTCACGCGAGTACGAGACCGGCCCAGTTGCCGATTCCGCCAGCATAAAAAAAAAAAAAAGAATTATGATAATCTACATGAAGTAGTCCTAACCAGTACAATTACCCTTTATTAAGGAAAGCACCCTCCGGGGGAACTGAAACTATGATAGAATGTCTTTCCCAGGTACCACAAGTATGTCCCACCTGCTGTCATCTATGCAACTACCTAAGAGTGTCCACTAAGGTTACCACCTTACAATTAATGAGTGGGTGAATAGTCGCAGGTTCGACCACACATATGGGAAGGGTAACTAAGCTCGAAGCCTCAAAAGCACTACCTCGCAAAGAGGTGTGGGCACTTTCAAAACCCCTGTACATATAGCAGTCGAAGAAATATAGAAAACACCAAGACAAGAAGATAGGGGTGATCACCCTACTTGCCCAAATGCAACATTGTGATTGACTATTGTGTTAGAGGAGCTTCAAGACACACTTGTTGTGAAAACGAATTTGTTCTCTCTTTAGTGAATCTAGGTTTTATTTCATAGCCTTGTAGAGGTAACTCTCCAATCCTATTCCAAGGCCCTAAGTCCTAGCTAATTTTGGTTTTCTAGAAATAAAAGTGTCTAATGAATTTTAAATTAAGGTGTTCTTTTCTTAATGGTTGTGATTAATTCAGAGGGAAATGGATGAAAATTTCAATGATGTTATGATGCTTTACAAAACAAAGAATTGAAAAGATGCCAATGCAAGTTGTTCAATTCGATGAATTCTAGCTATGGGAGGGAAAGAGACCTTTTTCTTTGCAACTTTTCCAATCAACGACCTCAAAATAAAAAAGAAACCATGCAAGACAAACCAATAGCTAAACAAGATCATTAAACCAAACACAATGATGCACTTTGTTCTTCAAATTCCCAAAAGATTTATGCAAGTGAACATTGTTTTTGTTTGTTTTCAATTAAAATGCAAAAAATGTCTTAAACTAATCAAGAAAAGCACTATGCAAACTAAAAACCAACAAACAACAAGCAAGGTAATAGGATATTGGTAGTGATGCTTCAAATCATACTCCAATTTCTCGACCGGAATGACAACCCCAAACTCACAAGGAAAATGGATCTAGAAATGTAAAACTAATTGTAAAAGGAAACTCAACCAAATGCAACTAGATAAAACACACTACCAGATATAATGAGATTTGTTAGGTACACAACCCAACTCAACATATCACTAAAAAAATTGAAATGCAATCAAGAAACCCAATCAAAAAACTCAATCACAACTCAAATCCAAATCTAATATCAAAGGTGACACACACGTCTCAAACAAAGAGAAGATCTAGGAAAACAGATCAATTACAAACTCATCAAATCGAATGGATCTAGATATAATTAAGAGAGATATGAAAAATATGAAAATTATAGTCCTACAGGAGAGGTCAAGACCTACAAGGTCTGCAACAAGTGGACCTCTGCAGGAGGTCATTATTCAATAGTCATACAAATAGTGACATGTCGCTCTGGTGTCAACAAGCCAAGAGTGACCCTCTGTAAATTTTTGGAAAAATAAAAAGAATTGTTCTAGATATATCCAATCTGAGATATCTACTCACTGAAAGAGTGCTAAGGAAGACAATGAATGACTCATAAACAAAAAAAATAGGTAAACAACAAAGGAAATATAAACAAAGTCGCCAATTCTGTTATGGATAAATCTATCCTATGGATAAGACAAACTTCCCTTGGACCTGCCCTTGGTCAAAGATAGACAATGGGTATAGATCATAGTAAGGATTCCCTATATCTACAATATTTTCCTTAATTATACTACAATAATTAGAGAGAAAGGAATACCTTATAAATGAAGGTCATCCTCGTGTGTCCTTGGCTAGTGTAGTCCTGGAGATCTCGCTTCGGCTCCTTCAACCTACTACCTACACACATATAGAAAAAACAACCTCTATCAAACATGTCCAATCATTAAGGATACTCAATACAAACTAGATCTATCCTAAAATATTGAAGGAAATATTAGATCTAGCTCAAGCAAATGTTAAACATTAAATACATAAGCATGAGAAGGGGAAAACCATATTGATCTATATATTAATAAATGAGAGTAACAAATCAATCACATAACCATACATTGAGTCATGAAAGAAATGCTCTTGGTTATTGGTTCTCGATGCTCCCCCTTGGCCACTTGAGATTCCCTCTCTATATCACCAGGGTAACCACTCTCAAACTCTAGCTCTCATTCCCATCTCCTAGATTTGGCCTCTTCTTATAGGAATTTAGAAGATATTGGAGATAGACTTGATGACATGTGAATTAGGTGGATACAAGTTATGGATAGGATTGAAGGCATGTGATCTAATCAATCATAAGTCATAGATAGGCTTGATGGCATGTGAAGAACTAAGCAATTACAAGTCATGCACAAGTTCCATGCTTAATTATGAGTTTTTGCAAACCTATTATGATCTTTTTCTCTATTATGAGATTTTTCCTCAAGTTCCATGCTAGAGATACAACAACTAATCAAGCTATTCTTTTAAGTAATGATTGCAACCCTAATCCTCTATGGATAGATATGTACCTTGTTTTATATAACAAACACAAAAGAAACTCTGAAGACATGATCGATAATTTGTTTAGTATCAAGCTAATCAAGCTCTGCAATTATTGAGACCTAATAATTTGAAAAAGTCTAATGAAGTGATTGAAATATAATTGGATGACTTGTATCCATGGGATAGGCAGTGGTTTCATGGATAATGTGATATTATATATCCCCATATCTAACCAAATAGTAAATGTTTACCTTTTAAATGATTATAAGCTTGACTTTGATCATAGACCTTTAACCCTAACTCTAAACTTTGTCATGCACAAAATCTCCATTGAAGATAACTCTAATAACCAAAGGCACTTTCTTTTTGAAAAAACTAAAGTTGATCTTTTCTTAAAGGAATTAAATAGTGAGCTAAATCTCCTATCATATAAGAACAACATTGAACACCTTTAAAATAATTTTATGACAACACTCTCTAATTCCATTAAAAAATTCTCTATCGAGGTGCTATGTAAAAACAAAAACAATACAGTCAACCCTTGGTATGATAATGAGTGTAAAATTGTTAGAAAATCCATCAATGATGCTTCCAATGATTCCTTAAAATCCAATAACATAAATAAATACAAATCCCTAATTAAAAAGAAAAAAAGACACCACAAACATAGAAAGAAAGTGAAGCTTTTGCACCTACCTAAGCTAGATCCTAAAAAATTATGGAGGAAATTTTGTCTAGAAAAAATAAAGGAAATAATATGATTCTCATGAGGGATTGAAATTCCTACCTTAAAAATATTTACAAATCACCTATTGTCATGGAAAACATTCTAAACGTGTCTAAAGAGGATTATTTTTTTTCTATAAAAGACATAGTTTGTGGTTAAGTGACTCGCAAAATGGAAAGCTAAATACATCAAAGGCTACTAAGATTAAATCTTTAAAATTGGAGGGCCTATCCTCATTCCCCACATACACTCTAAGATCTTCAATTTAGTAGTCAAGTAGGGGTTCCTTAAACCTTGGACTCAAAGCCTCATTGTACTTATTTTTGAAAGTGGGGATAAAATCCATCCCTGTAATCGTAGGAGCATTATTATTAGCCTCATTTTAGCAAATTTGTATGTAAGTATTTTGGAAAAAATGATCAGTATATGGCTAAAAAGCCACATAAAAAGAGGTAAAGGCTAGGCACGGTTCTTATGCTATCATTCAATTGTAGACCACCTTGTTATAATTAGGATCAGTGTGGAGGAGTGTCACAATAATGAATCCAGTCCCTTTTGTTGTTTAATTGATTTTAGAAAATCTTTTGACATGTTACTTGTTATTCCCCACTTTTAGGGATAACTAGGAGATCATGGCTTGAGGCCCACAGGTCCTAGACATGGAGTACCGAGAGCTGGATCGACTTTAGTATGGCCCTAGAGGGCCCATCTTTTCTCCCTTTCAATACGTCTACCTTGCCAACAACAACAACATCCATCACCATTGGCCTGGTCTTGTGTTAGAGATGGTTCTTTCTCCATGAGGTAATGAACCTGGGTATCATGGTATGTGTCACTTTGATCATCGAAACCCTTGAATATGTGCATTTAATTCCTTTTGTTTCTAACAAATGCTTGGATTTTATACTTTCCCGCTTAACCATGTCTGGGGGGATTGATAGGATGCCCTAGTAAGCCTGTGTCTGTAGGTTCTAGTTTGCCACTGGGGGGATTTCTGAAAAGCCATCGCCCACTCCCGTCACAGCACCACTTTTTCATCTCGCTTCCCACTCACCGATCCCATTACACTTTTTTAGGCACTGGGTTGAACTATCATTTGAGGATTTCACCTTACCTAGTGGGAAGAAGGAGCTAAAGGTCCACAAGGTAAAAGAAAGCTGGAAAAAGATAAAATCCTTAGAATAAAACCTCGAGATGCTTCACCCAGGGATCCCCGAGAAAGAAATAAAAGGATTCTCAGCAAGAAATAGAGGGACCCGTAAAATAATAAAACAAGACCTAGTTAGAGGATAAGGGGTCTCATCACGAGCCAAGCTATTAGGTCCATGGGTACCTAGCAGTATGACATTACCACCAGTTTGTTACCACACCAGGGTAGTGACCCTTGGTTGCATGGCCAAGGGAAAGGGGGTCTCATCACGAGACAACCTTCTCATTTCTGTGAAAGTAATTATGGGTAAAACTATCACCACTGGTCACCATGCCAGGGCAGTATCCTCTGATTAGCCTCTAGAAGAAAAAGAAATAAAGAATAAAAGAATGAAGAATAAAGAATAAAAGGCATAAATGGGATTGGAAAAAATTTCATCCAGGACAGGTGCAACTCTTCTCCTACAAAGGCACCCACAGGTAAAGCTTTGCACCCTTTTCTCTCATTGCACCCAATTGCCTGGAAATCCCTTATCCATATCACCCACTTGCATGGCTCAGACGGGATCTCTTCTGGAAACTTTCCTCTTCCAGTGGACACTAGCCCAATAGGATGCCCTGTCACTTTCTCCAAACTTGTATTGCAAGCTTGTATAATGTCTTTGAGCTCTTGTTGTGGGGTTATTCTACCCTACGGACTAACAAGCTAGGGCTTTAAACTTGCATGCAGATCATGACCCTTAAAAAATAACTTTGAACCTTCTACCCCAAACCTAAAACCCTTTTTCTCATGCAAACATGGGAAGAACCAACTAACCTTTTTATCGATGGTTGTTGTAGATCCTCCGTTGAGATTTTATCCCCTTGCTACTTCTGCTCCTTCCAAAAATATTTCCTGCAATCAAGACAAAACTACGCATGCATTCTATTGATCTACTAGAGGGTTAGAGATTAAACACAAATCAAATAAAAACATATAAGACTCATGTATTCAGGATGGGAAAAGTATCTTTTTATTAATCTCAATACGAATCAACTTACAATGATTATAGAGACCGGCCACCGTTCCTCGATCCTGATCCTAGGCTCCTCCTCTTCTTTGTCCTCCAACTGCTTTGCTTGAATTCTCCTAAAGCTTGAGGAAAGGCTAAAGGGTTGGGACAAACGGATTCGGCAATTTGGCAGAGTTTCTTTGCTATGATTTTCCTAAATCTTGAGGAAAGGCTAAAGGGTTGGGACAAAACGGATTCGGCAATTTGGCAGAGTTTCTTTGCTATGATTTTCCTCCTTGAATAGTACCCCTACCCCTTCTTTTATAGGCTAGAAGTAGCTAGGGTTTTAGACAAACTCTCGGCCATGCATGGCGGGGAGTTCTAGTTAACTGACCAAAAGCTTCTCGTTCTGCCGACAACTTTCCTGATTTTTTGCTTTGTTAGGTAAACACGGGCTATAGTGGGCCAGCCAGCGTTCCAACGCGTGCAGTATAAGGCCTGCCAGAGTTCCAATGCGCCCAGTGATAGGTTAGGGCACGGGTTACTTAATTTAGAAGGTTTTTGAAGAGTCTGTTCAGCATGGCTTTGGCAATGAAGGGCAATGAGTTGGCATGATGCCAGGTGAGCAGGGATAGTGCAATTTAGGGTTATAACAGATGCCCCCTAATGTGTGAGGTCAGAAGAGCATCTGATGGCCGAAATACATTACCAATTCTTTACCAATCTGTACTGATATGCTGAATGAGTGAGCCCAAGAATCAGGAATCAGGAGGTGCCGTCTGCAAAAAATATCAAATGTATCACCGAGGCGGGCATACCCATGCTCGGGATAAATCAGAACCATGGCTACCAATCAAATACACTGTAGATCCATGTCAAATAAAGAGTAGCCGCGAACAATACACAGCGGAGCTACATCTCGAAATCAGAAAGGTATACATAGAAAGTATCCATCTCTCAGAAGCTGATTCGGCCTGATGTCTGTACTTCAGAGCTTGAGCAACAACTTCAAAATATTCTAAACTCAGGTAGGAGTGTAATATGAGTGTACAACTGCACTACCCATAGGTCTTCGACGGCTCGTCGATTGTGGACTTGATAATCTTGATGATCGGACTGAAGGCTTCAGTGATTTCGAACAAAGACTTGATTGGACGTTCAGGATGGTCGGGTATGCGAACAAGAGACATATTGCTGAGTGGCCAACTCAGGCTAAGTAACAAACTTCCCTTGGACAATAGCACGACAAGTGATAAGACTTAGGTAGCATATCTGTTAATCATAAGTCTACGAAGAAGGAGGCAACGCAAACTCTCCATATGTTTGGAAGAGTAACCAAACGGTGGAGGACACAACTCAATATAGAGAGCAAAGCTTCCTAAGGTCGTACTACATCCCAAAGTCTGATGAATCGAACGGACAGATGTGCTTTATCCAAGGGCGACTCATAATGCTGCCAATAAAGAAAATACTTTTCCCATCCTCTTTTTGGGGTATATTTGATTTTTTTTGTTCTTTTTGTTGATTTGAAAAAGAATAAAGGAATATTACGTTACAGTGGAGGAACGAGCACAACAAACATACAAGCTCAAGGCACAAGGACAAGACTGATGTTCTAGGAAATGATACTCGGGAAAAATCCTCCAGTTTCCAAAGGTGTTAAGACGCAAAAGCAAACTGTTACTAGGCTGATGGGTAAAGGATGCAAATGCGGTTGATAGAACACACAATGGTAACGTCCTTCGATGTAAGTTTAACGAGCCCAGAGAAGGGAAGCTCGGTGATTTTTCATGTTTAGAGAGTTTGAAAAAGCATAAAAGGAAACTCCATTGGGGTACCTTTTTCGTCAATAGTCTAGTCGGTTCGAAAAAGGGGTAAACTTGCACCGATTAGACGTCAATTCAAAACCAATTTTACGAGTGTGAAAAAGACAAGATCACTCGGCCATTTTTTCACTTTTAAGGAGTCTGAAAAAAGCTTAACTATGGACTCCGTCAGAAATATTCTTCTGGACCGTTTTAACGAGTGTGAAAGAATAAGGTCACTCGACAATCTTTTCAATTTTAGGGAGTCTGAAAAGAGCTTAACTATGGACTCCGGGGGGTTTCTTTTTCGTAAATTTAGTCCCTTAGGCCTGAAAAAGGAATAAAATTATACCTGAGGATACTCTTCTAAAGAATCAGAATTCGATAGAGTATTCCTTTGTTCGTACTGTTGACCGTCCGGACCGAAAAAGGGGTAAACTACCGCCGGACAGACGCGACTTCAAATTTCAGTTTAACGAGCGTGAAGGGTCACAAGATCGCTCAGCAATCTTTTCATGTTTAAAGGGTCTGAAAAGGGCTTAAAAGGAGACCCGTTACGTTTTTGGGAGTCCGGAGGGTAAGACAAAGAGTGAAAAAGACCCATGCAAATGAGGCTCAAACTCATATTCAGGAAAGACTATACGGACTCCCGAGCCTACTATGTTGTTAGAAACGGCATGGACACCATAATGCAACCAGGACCTACCTAGGGCATCCATGTTTTGGTAAGCTCTACCATCAAGTTGTGACACTTCTATAGCAGATATGATGGTTCCGTGTCACAACTGGATGGGATCGATCCTATATCGTAATAACAAAAGGCAACGAGATGCAACAGTGGGGATAAAATCCTACCCTATATGCTCAGATTGATTTTGAAAAAAAAAAATTCTGGACCATCCTTATGTATATATATTTTTTATTTTTCTGAAACTCAATGAAAAGTGTCCCAATACCTAATCAAATCCCTTCCATATAAATCCGGAACCACCCAAAATGGTTTTTGGTATAAAGAAACTGATAAAAGGGGCCAAAAGGGTGACAAAAAGAGGCCAAAAAGTCTATAAATAGAAGTTGGCAGCTCATTATCACCATTGTTGATTTGGAAATTGACTCTGGAGCCAAAAGACCCCCTTTGCTAGATATCGTGATTCCGGGAGCTACAGTGGACCAAACGGACTTCTGCTTGGACCAAGTAAGTACAAACTCCTCCATCTTGCATTTCAATACTTCATTTATTATTTTTTAGGGTGTTTAGTGGGTGGCCGTCGACCTCTCAGTGGTCAGCCCTAGTAAAACGCAGGCTGTCCAAGTCCATCCCGCGGGTACCCGTGCGCAGAGGCAAAGCTGCGCGCGGGTACCCGCGGGCTGTCCCTCGACAGCCCACGAGTTGCCCCCACGCATTGGAAAAAGTGGTTGAGATGAAGATTTAACTCCCCCTCTGCCTTGTGTGTTTTGCAGGATGTATGTTCATTGGAGAGAGAGGGAGCATGAGGCTGCCAATGAGGCAGTGGATGCAGATCCGAATGTGATGGCCGTGCTGACGCAGTGTGTCTTAGTAAAGTTTTTCCTGTGTCCATATATGCGCGCTCAACCAAGGCTGTTGAATTCCCTGGTTGACTATTGGCACCCTGATGCAAAGGCATTTATGATAGAGGGGAAATCCTTGGTGCCCACCACCGAGAATATCTATTTTTTGACGGGCCTCTCGAGGAGAGGGGAACCCGTTAACTTTCAAACCTTTCCTGCGGGGCCGAGAAAAGTCTTGGAGTTGATAGCAGAATATTGTGTGGCTAGGACCAATCAGGGGACTTCATCGATACCGGTTAGCAGTATCACCAGCCTTTCTCTACAGACTATCTTATCGCTCATTGGGCGAATCACCGGCTCCACAACCGTACATCAGGCGTCGCGCGCACAGATGAACTGTGCAGTTCAGTGCATGAATGCACAAATATATGATTGGAGTACCACACTATTAGAGAGAATGAAAGCTCAGCTGACAGCTTGTAGACAGCGGACACACAGGAACTTCGTGTTTGGGACTATCCTGTGTTCATTTTTCTTTGAGAGAGTTCCATGCTTCAGTCCTCAGATGACAGTATGAGGACATCTGGCGACTTTCCCTGCAGTATGTAGATGGGGAGCATTACTGCCGCGACAGGGTGGTGGAAGGATCGTAGAGGCCTTCAACGACGACTTCTTTTCTTGGTTGTCATGGCAGATCCCCGCCATCGAGGACTACCCATACGCGGGGATCGACTTTTCCAGAGATCCAGCTATACCAGTGTCTCCTGGTGAGGAGCGAGGGGAGATGGGTAAGTCTCCACCTGTACAGTTTTTTTGTTTGCATATGTAATTTTTATGTCTTTTTTAGATATATATCATGTTTTTGGATAACAGAGTTTCTGATGGGTGAACATTGTGTTGTGTGCATATGTGGGACCCGTGCGGCCTGCTGATTTTGCACGAAACAAGCGCTGCCCATGGCCAGAGGCCGCAGCTGCCACCGCCAGGGGACCAACAGTAGCAGGGAACCCTCCAGCAGGAGAGGCTGAGAGGGCTCTTAGGCGGATTGAGCGGAACTTCACTGAGCTCACCCGCACAGTTCCCATGATAGAGATAGAGGACTTGCCGCCCTCCATGCAGACTCATATGGTGGGGTTACCTTGGACATGGGTCCGATTGTTTAGGCATTTGGGTCGGGTTGTACATGATTATAACAGGGCCCATAGGCCCTGAACATCCTTTTGTAGACTTTTATGTGCCTCAAGTACTGATATGTATATATTTTTTGAGGGCATAAGCCCTAGTGACTCATTATGGCTCCCACTTTTTGAGGTGCTTGCACCCATCTATGTACTCTGAGGATTTTATGATGTATATATATGGTTTTTATTTCTTTTCTGTGTCTTTATGGATTATGTGTGCAAAAACGTATTTACATGTGTTTGATCATGATCTTCTTTATGTGTGAGCAAGATGCCAATCTAAAATGTGATTAGCTAGAGTATCTGTGATTTGATTTAGACTCCTAGGAACATGAAAATATGCAATATAATCAAAGTTGCGTTCCAAGAGACGTACCCTAAGGAATCGTCAGTGTAAAGTAGGATCATGCACACGGTATATTCTGTTTAGCTGCGACACAACCAGTTGAGCGTCTAAATAGACCCGGAGACGAGAGATGCCCAATGACAAAGCGTCACGAAGCAACTCAATAACTGCGCTATACTCAGCAACATTGTTTGTTGTGTCACCTAAGAATATCCTTCCAGAAGATAACAACTGACCCTGTGGTGTAAAGATTACCCAAGTTGCGGAGGCAAGCCTCCGTGTGTCGACTAGCACCATCCGCATACCCAATGAACACCTCGGACTCACTTGACATCTGCCATAGTGATGAAAGATAACATTAATGACACGTCCATGACACGTTTTTCAAAAGAAACGAAAGAAAGTAATAGCACAAAGACTATACATATGTTACAAAAAGTTACCCACAGTGACGATGCTATGAGTAATACTTCTTGAGGTAGAGCCCATTTCTAGGCTCCGCCAAAGCATTC
>JASDQU010683020.1:57264-67842 GCA_032191745.1 Picea mariana
TTTTTCCTAAGGTTTTTCCCTATTTATTAATAATTATTAGTCATTTATCTAGTCTCTTATTTTTTAGGAGAGAATATTCCACCTGGAGAACATTCTCTTTAGTTGACACTTTAGTTTGACTAGTTGAGTTGAGTCTAGATGTTGCATTGGTTTTATCACCATGCTAATGTGCACTTGCCTTGGGATAATCACCGTATTGGTGCATTACCCTTGATCCCTTGATCTACTCCTCACTACACTTTTTTCAGTCAGTTAACTGAAGACTGTTTGACTAGTTAACTCAACTAGGTGGCAGTTCACTCCCGTAACTACCTGAGAGACTAGAGTAGGTGGCAGTTCACTCCCGTAACTATTGGTGTGTGTCTAGATCACTCTAGACTACCACTATGGCTCATTATTTACTCATGTATCCTATATATATTGTAAATTATTCACTCTTTGAGTGTGGAATATAGTTAATGATAATTCTTCTATTATTTCTCTCTTGCTTCTTCTTTCTCATTTTCTCTCTGCAAATGTGTGTAGTAGTTTCTAGCTAGATCTATTATGTGTAGGTTCAACACATTTACATGGATATGATTCACTTTTTTCTGCTCTAACTTCACTTCTACCTCTATGTTTCATATTTCTATCAGATTTTTTAATACCTTAACATATGATGGATCATTCAATAATTTAACACAGGATTGCAAAAACGTTTTTATGGTACTTAATTTCTCTAAAGGTTGTCCTTTACTGGTATCGTCCATTGAATATGGAATCTTGTACATTGGTGGGTCTTGATTTTGTTGTACAACTGATGTAGACACAACATTCTTCTTGAGAATATCCTGTTTGGTCTCCTTAAATGTTTCCTTTTCTTTTCGTGTGTCAAACTTTTTATGTGGCTTAGTATTCTTTTTGACCCATTAGTGTTGATATGGATCTTGTTTTGTTGCATCAACTCCTATCTTGGTGCCTCCTCGAGTGACTATATTGATGTTTTTCCCATCGTCCTTGGCTTCTATAGAAATCCACTTGACATTTTGGTTGTTCTAGTTCCTTTTTTACTGGATCTTTCCCAAGAGTGTTGGGCAATATTTTGTGTCATGGTCTGTTGCACGACAATACATACATGTCGTTGGTGGAAGTGTACAATCCCTTGCATAATTTCCTAGTTTTTGGAAGTTGTGGCACACTACTGGTGCTTTTCCTCATCCAAATCCTCCTCTTCCTTGTCCTCCACCTATGTATCCACCTCGATATCCTTGTGGTGCGTTGTATTGGGGTACCTGGTTATACTGCGCGATATTATACTGTGGTTGCACGTTGTTTTATTGTGGCTACTCATTGTTGTAATGTGGCTACGTATTGTTGTATGGTGGTGGAACCTAGATGAAATGAGGTGCAACTTTCCCTGTCATGATCTCTTCTTGCACTCTATAAGTCTATGAAGTTATTTCTCTCATCAGTTCCAACGTTCTACAATCTTTATCATCATCACCCACTGATTTGCAAAAAATGCAAATTTAAATTTTTGGTACTGTCTTATACTTCTGCATCATTGGATAATGATATGGATCATGCCCATGTGTTTTAAAAATCTCACACCATGGTCCTCTTATTGGCAAGGGGTTCAGAACCCCTGTTTCCAAGTACTGTACAAACATTGGACATTCTTTCTTATGATTTCTTGTTGTCCAGCATAGCATACACCAAACAACTTCTCTTTTCTCTTTTCCATTATTCTGGTTTAGTTGAAATGTCATATTCTTCAAATCATCCTTCAACTCCTCTATTGTTGGATCTATTTGTTGATATTGGTTCTCTTCTAGTTGTAGGGATGCTTGCAGAGCCTCTGCCTGAGTTTGGAACTTTTGTTATCTCAACGGATACTTCAAGTGTGGTAATAGTGAGTTCAAAAATAAGTGCATATGTGGCATGTAAATAATTGCATATTTAAACTTACCTTTTAGATGTTTGAACCTATGATAAATATCCCAAATAGAATCACCTGATTTCAATCATTTCATTCATGCACTGGTCTTCTGAGTTTGGCTTCTGAAACTCGTTTTCCAATAGTTTTTTTTCATCTGTGATAGTCTTTGGAACTAACTGTGGACTTTTTACATCCAAGCTCATGTACCAATCCAACGCATGGTCTCTTATTGTGATAGATAACTATGCGAGATTTGTATCCTCATATATGATCATCTTTGTTTCCCAGATCTTCTCACATATGAATAAATTCTTTTCAGGGTTCTTTGATGCCTCTCCCCGAAATTATGGTAATATGATCATGGGATCTTTTCTTGCCATTTTGAACCATGTTGAACTATTGCCTCCATGCAGTGTATATAATTGATTGTTATTTCCTGAACTTGATCCCCTAGTTAATTTTCCTTGATTGGACCCATGTCATGTTTCTCTTCTTCCACTAAAATTCGGTTGTCTAAACGTTGGTGTTCTTTTGGGTCTATTAGTCACACATGGGGTTGTAGGTTCCACACTGACGATGATCTAGACTAGAGTTCTTCCTTTTGTTCCTGAACCTAGACCTCTTTTTTTCCTTTTGTATGTTTCACATAGGATTTTCTCAATCTTCTTCATATCCTGGAGATCCTCTACCTCTTCTTCATCACTCGCCAAGCCCTTGATGTATGCTATGGTCCTCTTCTTGTTATTCATCTTATATTAGTAAGGTCTTTCGTTGCACATCTTCCTAGATTTTTCCATTATCTTCTTTATATGTTCCTATTCCATAATTATTGGTTCCATGGCCTCCTTTTTCTTTCCCTTATCCATCTCCCTGTCCATATCTCAACCTCATGTTAGTCCTACCCCCCTTCCACCATGCACGCAGGGAAGTTTAGTTGTCTGATTCCATGGTCATCACACCTTTGTCATACAATAAAATATTGATTGAGTTATACAATGATATGATGTACCTACCTCTGGGTCCCTTTAGAAAATAATTCTCGGTAACGGTGTAGTACTTCATGGTATCTACTGCAAATTCGATGATAAACACTGAACGATATTGTCTAACCAGAAATCTACTATGCGTGAATTTGTTATTAACTTGTTGTAACTGCACGATATCTACAGGATGCCACTCTATATATATTAACTAATTCATAGGGTGGTTTTCCTTCAACCTCAATAATCAATCCTGCAACAGACGTGAGAAATCACATAAAACTACCTCATGCAAGTCGCTAAACACGTATTTGTTGAGATATTTGTGCGATGTTAGCTTAGGGTTTTTGTTGTCCTTCTGTGCAAAATCAATTTCCTTTGTTCTCAACCATCTTTCAATATCCACCTTCGTTGGATTCCATGGCCTAAACATTCCCTTCTATACTTTCATCCTCCACGCTTTTCTTCCACAGATCTCGTCCACTCAATCTTTTGCAGTTCTAGTCGGCAACGAAACCATTTGTTGGTTTTCTTGGGTTGATCCAAGTTCTGGACTTAAATAGGTTTCCAACAAAACCCTAAAAACTATCGCCCCTCCTGGTAAACTAGAAAGAAATGTTGCGCACAGGGTGCACAACATAGTCTCACCCGAGATAGATTTTATGGGGGACTGCAATACTCAGGTGTTTGTGGTCTAGGAATGAGTGGGGATTGTGTTTAGATTCTTTTTCTCATACATCATCATCATTAATCAGTCATCTACTTTTATGATTCATTCATCTTTAAAACTATGCATACATGTTGTTATAACTAGTTTTAATCATTCATTCTTGAGCTAATGATTAATAGAATAGTAAAATCATTCATTAGAAATCACATAGGACACAATGTTTTAATGTGATTCACCCCCTCTTGGGATACATCCACAAAGATATGTCTTATGTGCTCTTTTATGTATTCTACTGCAAAATATATGGTGTGCGCTTTACATCTTCAGTATTACAATAAAAAATGAGGTAAGTATCCACTGGGAGGCTGAATAGATCACACCAGGCTCCTCAACCTGTGACCTAAACCTCAAAGACTAGCATATTCTACTCAACCACAATAACAACTGACTTCATCGTAATCAACTGACATCTTTCAACCTAGACCTCCTAGGTCCTTATTTATACTACTTTATAGGCTTATAGTTGTTACAATATTTGTCAAAAACCCTAACCCTAGCATAGTTAGGCCTGTCTGCATGTGCACCACATTGCTTCTCCTCCTGCATGTTGCTTTTCCTTTTTTTTCTACATGCTACTTTTCTTCCTCCTAATACGCACGCTCCAAAAATAGATATTTTCCTCAAAATTAGGTTCATGCCCAAAAGAGATCCTTCTTCCCAAAATAGGCTAGTGCTAACATAGAAGCATCAATTCACATGCATCAGACTCAAAAGAAAGTCTGGAAAATTGGTAACAGAGGATGCATGAAGTCTCAACACAACAATGCGTATGCATGACTAGATCGGTACGTTGGATTGGAATAGAGTTTTGCAACCCACCTAAGTGTGACAGATTGACAGATATAACAACATTTGTACAAAAATTTGAGGCACGGGTACTAGAGAAATAGAGGCTACTAGCACTAGATGTTGTATTGAAATCCACCTCTGCAAGATGGTGGGAGACACACAAAGGAACCATGGAAGATTAGAAACAGTGTAGGAGACTAATCCAAATAATATTTAATACTGAAGAGGGATACATGATGCAGAAATATATCGAGGAAGGAAACCCAACGTACCATGTTTCGCAGTTTGAAAAAGCGTGGAAATTGATCCCAAGGAAAGAATGGATACATATATTTATACATACCCTGGATACCATTCCAAAGAAATGGTACTTAGAATTGGAGATGTGTAGAGATACAACATAATGGGAGTACATAACTCAATGATTCCAGGTAACATTTACCTTTCAGAATGAGTCAGCCCCAATAAGTGTAGTGTTACAAGCAATTAAACAAAAAATATTCACTAAATAAGAAGCAATGGAAGTAATATCCGTATGCATCACACATGACACCTCCATGATGGTTCACAAGTTATTTGAGTGTTACAATGTGATGCAAGTGGATTAGGATGATGGCGATCCTCACAACATCCAAGTATAGGAAACAGAGGGAGAACGAACAGTAGAGGGGCTACAGCTGGAATATACAACATATGTGCAACCAGTCAAGACACACAAAGTTAATATTGGAACGAAGGAAGACCCTAATTTTGCACAGATCAGAGATTATTGGGATGAGGAAACTATAGAAAAGATAGTAGATCTACTGGGCGAATATCAAGACTTATTTCCCACTACATTCTCAAAGATGAAAGGGATAGCGATCGAGCTAGGGGAGATGAGGATCCCATTGAAACCCGACACTAAACTAGTAAAATAGATACCCTACAAAATCAATCCAAGATATAAAGAAAAATTCAAAGGAGGAAACAAATCGCATGTTGAAAGGAGGAGTTATCGAACTGGTTGAGGAATCTGAATGGATAATTCAAGTAGTAGTCCAGTACAAGAAAATAGGGGGGTATAATAATCTATGTCGACTTGAGGAAATTGAACAATGCATGCCCGCAGGATCCATTCCCAACACCTTTTACAAACAAAGTAATGGAAAACGTAGGTGGCTAAGAGGCCTATTCATTCACAAATGGTTTTTCAAGGTACCATCGGATAAGAATTGTGCAGGAAGACAAACATAAGACTACATTTGCAACAAAATAGAGAATTTTTCAATACACAATAATGTCATTTGGGTTAAAAAATGCCCATGTGATATTTTCCAGAGTAGTTGTTGTAATGTTTAAGGAGTTAATTCACAAGTTTTTTGAAGTCTACTTGGATGAATGGACTATATTTATCTCATTACAAGATCATGTCAAATTGCTAAGATTGATGTTGGATAAGTATTGGATGTAGGCCGAATTATAAAGAAAGGCTATTTTTGGAAGAGAAGCATGTAAGAGGAAAGAGATAGATAGAAGGTAAAGAAGCACGCACACATGCATGGAATACCTAACGATGCTAGGGTTAGGGTTTTTGTAATATATTGTAATGTTTGGTGAGCCAAAGAAGAAAATAAGAGATACATACATAGATCTCGAGAGCTAGAGAGAGGGAGAGGAGAGATATACGAAGCAAGGAAGAGAATTGTAAGGACGGTACGAGTTCCTAGTGAGCTAGAAAGGGCATGAGTGAATCTATCTGAAGGGTTAGATCATAGACTAGGTATCTTGGTGCGATCTAGTTAGCCTCACAGGGATTAAGGAGCCTGTGGGAAGAAACAAGAACTAATATTGTAATCATGCACGACATGGAGATTTCCAAACTATAATAAAAGTGTTAGAGCCATATCTTTGTGGACATAGCCCAGGGGGGGGTGAACCATGGTAACACTATGTTATGTGACTGGATGAATGTATCTTTGTGTCTAATTAGTAGATGAATGTTGAATGAATGAAGTGACTAAGTAAATATGATATTCCACATGCATGCATAGAATGAATGCTATACTAGATGTTAAATGAACTAAATAAAGTTTAAGGTGCAGATCTCGCTTAGTCTCAGGTTGCAAACACTTGATTATTGCAGCCACCCATAGAGATATCTCAGGTGAGACTATGAAATACACTCTGTGTACTGCGTTTCCTTCTGGGTGACCAGAGGGGCCGATAGTATTTAAGGGATTTTGTTGGGAAGATCCTTAGTTATGAACCGGGGTCAATCTATAATGGTCAATAGAATCAAAATCCCTTAAGACAAATAAGATTAGATAGATAAAAGGGAATCAAAAACAAAAAATGGTTCCATTTCTAGCTAATTGGAAGGCAATGGGATTGAGCATATGAGATCTGTGGAAGACATGTCAAAAGAATATGGGATCAGATGACAAGAAGGTGAAAGAATGTGAAGCTAAAAGGGGATGTTGATACCATGGAATCCCACAAACGCAGAGATCGAAAGATGGTTGAAGACAAAGGAGCTAGAGTTTGCGCATAAAGATAACAGAAACCCAAACTTAACGTTGTGCAAGTATCTAGACAAGTACGTATTCACCGACTTGCATGAAGTATTTTTCTATGTTTTCCCACACATATTACATGAGTGGATCAAAATATTGAAAGACAACCATCCGACGAATTGGATCAGACAACTAGAGTGGAATCTCGAAGAGATCACACAACTACAACGCATCAATAATAAGTTTACGCGCGCAGTAGATTTCTGGTTAGACAACATTGTTGTCGGATTTATCACAGAGTTTGCAGTAGATACAACAAAGTCATACAATGCAATTGAATAAGAATTATTGAAGGGACCTCAAGGTAGGTATATCAGATCATTATATACTTTCATTAAGATATTGATATATAACAAAGGTGTAATGACAATGGAGTTAGGCAACTAAACTTCCCTGTGTGCATGGGGGAAGGGGGAAGCATTGATAGGAAAAGGAGAAATGGAAGGAGAAGGGGATAAAGGAAATAAGGAGGAGGCCTTGGACCCAATTATGATGGACAATGACTAGATTAAGAGGATTATGGTGACAGCTAGAAGGACACGTAGTGGAGTACCCTACCAATACAAGATGAACACCAAGAAGAGAGTAGTAGCCGCGAGGGAAGTCTTGGAAAGTGATGAAGAGGAGGTAGAGGATATCTGAGTTGTGGAGAAAATTGAGGAAATCCTACATGTGACATATGAGAGGAATATGAGAGGTCCAAGAGTGGAAGTATAAGGAAACACTCCTATCCATATCAGTGTCAGTGTGGAACCCATAAACCCATGTGCGACTATTACACCAAGAAAAACGCCACCGTTTAGAAAATCAAATTTCGGGAGAAGGAATTCATCAGGAAGTACATCTACACAAGGACAACAATTGGGGGAGCCAGTTGAGGAAGCAGTAGTCAAATATCTACACCGGGCAGAGGTACTAGTTCAACATTTAAGATGGTGGGACATGACCCAACCATTAGGCTACCAGAATTCAAAGGAGAAGCATTGGAGGACCTGGAGAAACACCTTTTTATCTGTAAAAAGATTTGGGAAGAAAAACAGATCACAGACGAGGACACTAAACTTGCACAATTAGCTATCACATTAAGAGATCAGGCAATGGATTGGTATATGAGTTTAGCCACAAACAGTCTGTCAAGGACAACCAGAATGATTAGAGATATCAATAAGTTTTTGATAAATGAGTTCCAGAAGGAAAGTTCAGAGGACCAATACATGAACAAGATGATAGAGATTAGACAGAAACCAGGATAAATTGTATGGGAGATTGACCAGAGATTCAAGTGAATAAAAGGAAAGCTGAAATATGTCATGACAAATATGCAACATAGGCATATGTTCGTCAATTCAATGTTACCACACTTGAAATATCCACTGCAACAAAATAATTTTCAGATGCAGGCAGAGGCTCTGCAGGTAGCCCTACAACTGGAAGAGAACCAATATCAGAAGACAGATCCATCCATCGAGGAGCTAAAGTATGATCTGAAGAACTTAACATTCCAGCTGTTGACATGAAGTTTAAATGTTTCTACCCTTGAAAACTAAAACTTCATCTTTCCTAAGTCATGGAGCCGCCCTTAGTCCAAAAAGGGGAGTCAAAGCCTTCTGTTCCTTTGGGGTTTCGAGATTTAGTTTTTCTCGAGGTATGATCTTCAACCATCCTAATTTCCCGGTGCTGAAATCCCGAAACCATTTAACATATTAAAAAAAAAATTAAAAGAAAAGGGGGGAAAGAAATAAATGTTACATTTTCTGCCATTTTCCACAAAGTGCTCTTTAATCCGTAATTAACTAAACTCCTAAACACAATCATCTTTCACTTAATCTTTCGCGATTCGGGTTTTTCTTTCTACTAAAGCGTTTTCTAACTCTCAACTGTCGAACTCCCGATCCTCATTTTCCTGAAAAGTTAAAAAGGTAATTAATCATTAACCTTGATTAATTAAAGCTCTAATACGTGATTAGTGCCTCACTAATCCCATCTCAATTTCACGATATGGGGTTTTCTTATGACTTATCCCCTGACAACAGGATCCCCGAAGTTCCGAAATGCGAAATCGCGTTTTCTCTAAACAAGGTTTAAGATTAAGGTCAATTTGCTTCGAAAACAGGATTAGTGATAACTAAGATGCCTTTCGCATTTCGGGAATTGAGGAAGGAAGTGATATTTGAAACTCCATTTTCAAATTCGTTGATATAAGGCAGTATTAATAACGGATAAGTGGAGATATTTTTTGACGCGAAAGCGTATCTCCAGGCATATATTTCCATTAAAAAGAATTAATTTTTCATCCCCTGTGTCTGTACACTCGTTATAACACAAATTAAGGGTTGATAAGGTCTTGTGTTTCAAACTTCATTTTTATCCTTTACATATGTAACAAGTCATATTTATCTAGTTTTATACACATTTTCTCTGTAAACAGGTTTCTGGTCTAGTGCAAATACCATGGCACCTAAGAAGGCACCCAAGAAAAGTGAGGAAGTTGCAGAAATTGTGAGTCCAGACGGAGACGTTATATCTGATACAATACCACATGCCATCGATTCCATAAAATCCTGGAGGTAGATTTTCGAGACTCTGGATTATGAAATTAAAAATTCCCCTCATGACGTCGACAACAAACTTCAAGATATAGTGGAGTCTGAGCTCCACAAAATATCTACATGGTTGCGACTCATGACTTATAACAAAATGATCAATTTGGCCTTAGAGCGAGCAAACGTGCAAACAAGAAGCATTCTGGATAGCCGAGGGGTCGTCATTATCTCTTTCAGACTGGAATATGTACAAGTAATGTATAAATTATCTCCTAGTCCCAAGTATATTTATAATAAAGATTTTGTGAGTGATTTCAAAGGAAAGAATCTCTTGAGTCAGACCAAACGTATCCTGGAATAATCAAAGACTGGTGGAGAAATGAAGAAAAATTCAGGGCTAACACCCATGGTATTTACGCCACAGCCTCATTGAATGAGTATATGGTCTATTTGGCGAGGATATTATGTAGAATTTTTGGGAAGAAAAGTCCCACCCATTTCCCTGCAGAATGGGTACCTCTTTTGCATGAGGCAGTAGAAGGTTACAACTTCAATTGGGATAAGATTTTATCCGATAACATAGTGTTGACGGGCGAAACAGTTCATCCGTCAACTGGGAGAGTGGAACCGGTCCGGGGTTGTCTAAATAACCCAAGCCGTTTGGAATGGACCACCCTGACGAGTTTAACGGCTCCGTTGGCCACTCTAAGGTCTCCCAAAGAAACCAAAGAGAAAAGTTGATCTGAGCTAAGTGATTTAAACTAAGGAAACTAGAAACTAATAAAGCAAACTAAAACAAACTAACTAACTAAATAAAAGAAATTAAATTAAAATAGAGAAAACTAGAAACTAATAAAACAAACTTAACTTAACTATGCTAATCTAACCATAAACTACTAACTATTATATATACAAGATATTAATTATGATTATAATAACTCAAATCAACTGCCTAATTATCAGCTACGTTATTCCTTATTCACAAATGTACACTATGGACAGCCTACAGATTTGATTAAAACCTGCAAAACTCATGTGTTCGCTGCCCTGAGACAGCCAAGAA
>JASDQU010683022.1:21374-45895 GCA_032191745.1 Picea mariana
TGTTCTAATCCTAAGAAATTAAATCCAACAAATTATTGGTCTGGTCGATGTTAACGCAACCATTCTCAGTCTCCTTCACCATATATTTCATAGCATTTGTGGTCTCTCTTAGCACACCCTCCTTCCAGCAGTCATGCAACACTTATCCATTTTCTAGTAAATAACAAAATTTACATTCCTTGACCTTTTATACAAAGTTCCATCAAATCAAACATTCACACATATTGAGTTTTCCACAGTCTCTTACCCAATATAGTTATATTTACAAACTGGGGAAACATGGGTGTTACAATCCCCTCCCCCTTAAAGGAACATTGTCCTCGATGTTCTATTTGTCAATAACACATGTCATGTTATTTGTCGTTCAGCTGCTTCAAAAATCATGATCCTATTCCTTGGTCAAGTCCTTTCCAGACCCTTAACCTTCGTCACTTTCCTTCAATAATTCTTGGACAACAAGCACATTAATCATAGTTTCATACAAAATCATTTTATTGTGCATAAAATTCTAGAAAAAATTCACAACTTTCACAATATTCAGATGTGTGGTTCGTGGATTTGTATTCACATGGTTGTCTTGTTATCCAGGCTCATTGTTTTTCCTAGATATACCCATTGTGTGCATGATCTTAATAAATAGTTTACAAGAACTATCAAATTCTCCTATGGCTTGTGTTACATCAACACAACATATTCCAAGCGATCATGACTTAGCGCGGGGTTCTCATGGCTCAATAGTAGCCATTTTTCATGCTTTCCAGCTTGACAGCCTTCATCTGTCCTTTCTGGACAAATATTTTCTTCTCATCTGTATCACAGGCATACAGAAATTCATGAGACATCATCATAAATTTTAAATTTCATAATTTTGTTGCAATCTGTCACCCATAGATTTTCCAATTCCACATTTAAAATGTCATCACAACCTTTCTTAACTTGTGCATTCTAACAGTTTTAAAACATGGAAGGAAACATCATCCCTTACCTATGCATCATTTCATCCTACCAAATTTTCAAAATGTAATTCAGATATCAATTAACTTTAATGAATGTGCCAACATTCATGGTCGCATTCATACCCAATGCACCCTTGCATTGATTTCAAGTTTGCCACACTTTATGACAAGAACTTTTCCATGGTGTGTTGGAGCTTGGCCAAGCTCTTCACCATATGGATCATTCATCTTCATTCATTATTGCAACTGGACTGTGCTTCCTACTACAGGTTGATCATGATCCCAATTCGGCATATATGAAACTATAAGTTTATCTTGAATGCACCCAATAATTCTTTCTTCGTTAGTAACCAAGGTGCCCACACCCATGGCCACCCAAAATTTATTTTCTTTAACACCCATACAATGTAAGAAAAATTTCAGAAGGTCCTCCTTCCTTAATGGAAGTTCCATTGTCTTCCCTTTATGCAAACATGCATTTCCTCAAAGCAATTCCATGCAATGTACTAACTATGAGCACCTTTATTCCCATAGAACTAGTCCCCGTGACCACAATCTAACACAGAGTTCTAAACTCTATCTTCTTTGACTGGCCCGGAGGAACTTCGTTTCCTCTCCATGCGACCAAGATTTATGACCTTGGTTCTATTCTTTTTAGGCATTGTCCTTTCAATTCCTGTATCCAGGCACTATGATCCTATATTAATCTATTTTCTGCAAATCAATGGTTTAGATCCATCTTCCCCCAGATCCAACGACGGAAAGGGATTGTGAAACCTCAACTATCTCACGGTTTAACTCTCCTCTCGATCTCCGCAATGAATATGGGCCATCTAATATACGATCATATCCCAAACTCAAAACAGCATTATATTGAGTTTAAATTACAATTGCAGGTCTCGACGTTAACCTATGTGCATATGAAATCTCTGCAATGGTTGTGGGTCGTCGATCTTAGCCCTCGATCAATTTTAAACCACACGATTTCCAGATAATAATAATTCCAACACATAAGTGTTTGACAAAGAATTCAGAGCTTCGATTTTCTAAATTCAACGACATAACCCAATCACAGTATGAGTTTACACAAAGTTAACACATGGGTTCCTTGCAGGTTCACCCGCAATCGTTCACAGATTGGTAGTTCACAGCAATTGCGGAACCCCAATATGCTCGCTCTTTAGCGGAGAGTTCAACCTCTGCAATCTGAAAATTTCTTTCGTGACTCTTTTAATTGGGGTCGTTGATCCTCCACCCTGATGAGATCAATGGTAATGGTTGATTGCATACCGTGAACTAGTACATCCATTAATTTTACCTTCACGTTCCGCAATGATCCCCAATCGTCGATCTAACCGAAGGACTGGTGTTTGATTCGTTAACTCCAATGGATATTGAAGTCGATTTGATGACTAAGATCGGTTTTCTCTCTGATGAATGGCTCACATTCATCTCCTCTGTCAGGTCCTTGATTAACCTAATTTGATCAGGGTTTTCTTCCTAAATCATACTCTGCTTGGGTATCCATGGCATACAATTGCCTTTCAAAAAAAATTGCATAACATTAAGGTAGTAAAACATTTCCAGACATGTCCTAGCATATCTTTATGCACTTCATCACATTATCCTTAATGTTTCCATGAGTGCAATACAAACATAGCTCGATTGTTTCTACAGCAATACAACCATCATCACTATGGTGTCAAAACCTTTTACTTTCATCAGCATACCAGCTTTCTCATCCCATTGAAAACATAATACTCGGCAAGAAAAGAATTGAGGGCTCTCCCCTTCTTCCAATTCCTTCTATATTGCCTGGGACTTTTCAGCCCAGTTGAGTTATCTCTAAGCCATCACTACCTTTTCTTAATCATGGCTTAAACCAAGCCTATTCAGACAAACATACTCATTTATTCATTTAATCATCTCCAAAACTACCTCCACAACTCAAGCAAAAATAACTCTCAAAAACTAGGTCACTCAAATTATTCTCTCGCAACTACTCAACTATCATCACTCACTAGATATCTCGCCATAGATATTACAACACATATTTATACTAAAAAAATGGATTAAAAGCCATTACAATCATGACCAAAATCCTAACCCTAAGTGCATTAGGTTTTTCCACATTCTAACTCCCTATGCATGGTTGATCTGCTTCCTCTTTCCTTCCTTTGACTTTCTTGCTTCCTCACATTGTGTTTCCTTATTATCCGATGCACTAATTTTTATTGTTATCTAATGTGTCGCTTTGCCTTGTTATCTGGCGTTCACTCCTCTCCTTCTACCTTTTTCAACTGTCTTCCTTGATTATTTCATTGTTTCCCAAATGTCTCGCGCCAACAAGCCCCCAACACTCACCCGTGGCTCATCCTAAGCCACTCAAGAAGTGTTTTCATCCTACATTGAATTCTCCAATGCATGGAATTTTACTGTGATATATTCAACTCAAGTGTTTACCTGTGCACTCTTCTTTGCTACATAATCCACAGTCTATGTAGTGATATGGTCCTTTAACAAATATTCGATCTCCAAGATGATTTTTTCAATCTTCCCCTTGGATTCATAAATATCAGTCAACATTTGTTCTACTCGTTCTTGTAGTGGCTCCAACTTAGCCTGCCTTGACTACTTTTCTACCTGTATGCTCTTCAACTCTGTCTACAAGTTATTCAATTCCTACGAACTCTTCATCCTATATGATATGTTCATGTATTTTTTCCTCTGCTTGAGTTCATGCATTGCAATATTTACCCCTTCTTCCTTCTGTTCTAATTCCTTCAATTTCTCATCTTCATGGAGATTAGTCCATAATTGTGTGCTCCTATCATATAGCTTTGTGATTTCTTGACTTATTTATGCAATACTCTCCTTATGGCTTGTCACCTCCTACTCCCTCTGTGTTCTTTCCTCTGGTGGCATGATAGGTGCTAGGAGTTCATTCAACTATGTAATGTGATTCATGTATGCCTCCATATCCTACACTATATTTTCGATCTTCTCCTTTGTTGGTAAATTCTCCCCTTCTTGTGTGCTGTCAATAATTGTTTTAAAGACTTCCTCTACTTTCTACTCCATTCTGCCAAAGTTCTTATTTGTTTTATCTCTCTCAAACTGCACCTATTCAACTTTCAAACTCAATGTCCTCTTTAATTCATTGGTGAGTTCTAGACTTGTCGTGTCTCCACATGCCCTCCATTGTATCTCATGCGTGTCATTGACTTGAATTTTATATAGTGCCTTTGTTGGAACCCTGGGCAGTACCAAGTCCAAGTGATCTATTTCCTTTAACTGCTTATGTGTTCTCTCATCATCAACCTGCAACATGTCCTAAGTAATACAAAAAATTTCACTCCCGATTGATATTATTTGTATCGTCTCATGCACTTGAACTGATCTTTCTTGTGAAGTTTGTTGTTGAGCTTGTTCTCTCTATTGTGCGCCAGTACGTTGAACTTGTTCCAATGACTTCTTAACCTATGTCAACTTCTTGACTATTTATTCCCTTTGTTTCTCTGCATCATCCCACGCCTCTACTGTGTGATCATGTACTCTCTTTGCAACTAGCTCCACATCATCCTCTGTTAATGTGAATTATGGAACACCCTTATACACCTTCATCTTCTTGCGCTAAACTCTTAACTGCAATATTGTCCTCTTCATGGGAAATGTATCTATATGCAATGATATACCCTGGACGTACATGCCTGGTAGATCTCCTCCTCCTAGTTCCTCTTGCGTAGGAACATTATTATCCCTGTGACTTATGTGCGGTCCTTCTCCTGCGCTAAATTTTTTGGGATAGGGTTCTTCTTCCTTGGATTTCTAACTGTTGTGCTCCCCCCTATTTCCTTCACGTGCTCTACTACCTTTATTGTATTTGTTGTTTGATTGTTTGATTTATGTGAAGTGATAGCTTCTTCTTGCTACTTACCTTTTGATCCCTTCTTGGAAGCTATTAGTATTTCAATTCTTCAGGCTTGTCTTTCATTGCCCATTGTGTCGCTTCTACTGTCACACATTATCTTATTTGTAACCATTCCTTCTTGGGATCCCTTTTTGCCTAGATCCACATATTGTGTCTGGAAGCCTTAAATTTTTCTATGATTTGATTCTCTTCCACCA
Organism: Picea mariana; assembly: GCA_032191745.1. Taxonomy (NCBI): domain Eukaryota; kingdom Viridiplantae; phylum Streptophyta; class Pinopsida; order Pinales; family Pinaceae; genus Picea; species Picea mariana. Next base: position 26,459 of record JASDQU010683022.1, read on the forward strand.
CTTCTAATGGTATCCTCCATGTTTTAGCCAACTTTTCCTGCATCTCGTCATAATACATAGAAAATATGTTGGATTTTTCCTTCCTTTGTTTTTCATCTAAAGTGTTCCTTAATGTTGTGTACTTAGTTGCATGACACTTTCCTGGCCTTGGGTAAAATTCGTTGTATTTGGGTTCTCCCCAACCCACCAAAGATATAAAAATTATCAACCATGCATAATGGAACTCCATTCCAAGATCCTGTGCATCCTTCCAGTCATCCAAAAATAAATTTAGTAAATATGGGGTCCAAATTAGTAGAGTCCCCTTTGCGCACTATGCGGTTGTTGTTATAAATTTTGTGGGTGCTTCTTCCTTCCGACATTTTCTTAGAATTTTGCAAGCCATCATATTTTTTTCCAACCTCATCACAGGTTCACTAATTTTGTTAATTATGATTCCCCAGAACCCTCTCTTAGTGTCATATGTATTCTTCATCTCCTCTACCAGAGCTTTCTCCTTTGACTTATCATCCAAATATTGGTTGGATTTTCTCCATCTGTTGGAAAACATGTAATACTACAATTAAATCTGCATCTATTGATATCATCTTGTCCATCCATAGAACACCCCCATGGACCAAGGACAATGTTTGTTTCACACAGGCATTGACATCCTTTCCCCTTCGAAAATGGGGAATTTCCAACAGGTTCATGATACATGTGTTATACAACCCTTCTATCCACTGCTTTGGCTCTAAAATTGGTACCCCTGATGAAGTTGTACCTTTTCTTTCCATATATACTTGTGGAATAAACTCAAGTAACTTGTCTCTGTCTATAATATCATGATTTGAATACCTCAATTTATCCACACATCCTAATATGTTAGGAAAAATCGTGACTCCTTCGGGTGTGCGTGGTAGTGTCAGTTTTTCTTCTTTCTGTTTGCATGGTGATGTTTGTACTATATGTTTTCCCTTTGTATTTATTGTTACTGTCAATGGCCTTGATTCTTGGTGTGTATCTTATTTGTATTATGTGTATGAATCTTGTTTTCATGTAACATATTCTACCAGTACTTCCTTTGTTTGTTGCACTTGATCTACAATAAGGTTCTGTGCTTCTTCGTCATGTCCTTTAAGATCATCCGACTCTGGTCTTTCATCATTGTGCTCATCCATTTGTTGTGGTGCTCCTAATATGAGTTGTTGTGTGAGGTTTTGCTATGTGCTAGAGTTTCCTTTTTCTTCCCGTGTCTTGACCTCCATCTCTTCTTTTGTTGGAACATGATTTTCTTGTTCCTCCAAAATCATTGGGATAACTCGTACAATCACTAGTGAATTAATAGTAGCCATGTCTACCACTCCCTCCGGCTAAATAAGGTTTACTGCTTCGGCTGCTTGCTCCTCTGGAGATCTCGTGGCACTGCATGTTTTCCTTGTAGTTCTGTTGGGAGCTCCGACCTTTGGTGGCACCATTCTTCTAAATCCTGCAAAATTTTCTTTCAATCCTCACTGAATAGTTCTCGAAATCACCTGCCCGTACTTGGTTTTCACTCCGTATTTTTTAGTTGCACAATGACATAATTCTTCTTGTGTACAATTTCTACTTTTATATGTCCTGTCATAAATTATATGTCGCACTTGTGCTTTTCATCCATTGTTGGACTTATTGGCTTACCTGGGTTCTATGTTAGTTCTCCAATAAAACCCTTATCACCATTAGCCCTTCTCGTAAAACATAAGGCTACACCATGCATAGAGTGCACAACGTAGTCTCACCCAAGATGGTTTATGGGGGAATGTAGCATGTAGATGTCTACATTCATGGAAGGAATTGGGGGATGTTTTTTCTTACTTCTTATTAACCATGCATTATATTCTACTATTCATCATATCCATTCATCCATTCATCCATTCATTCATTTGCATATTTAATCTAATGTGCACTGTAAATAAATCATCCATTCATCTATCTAACCATTCAAAGATAATTGCAGAAAAAATAACACATTAGCACACATTGCACACATGGTTTTATCGTGGTTCCCCCCTGGGGCTACATCCACAAAGATCTTATTCTTCTTTATTCGTATTCATCAAAAAGGGCATTGTGTGCATTACATCATAGTAAAGAGTAGTGAGGCAAACCAGGGTCGCACCAATATCCACAGCTTGTGACCTAACCCTCAGCTACTTTGTCCTCATCTGAGCTCTACAACTCCCAAAACAGACTCCAAACTCACAAAGACTCCAAAACAAGTTCTCTAAAATAGATAAGATACTAATATGGATCAATAGATTCCTATCATAATGATTGATGATATTTTAATCTCCTTTATACCCTTTATTTATATTACAAAAATGGGTTAGAAACCCTTACAATCCAACCCAAAAAACTAACCCTAACTAGCCTAGGTTTGTCCACATTTGCGTTGGATTTTCGGAAATCCTCTCGCACGCGTTGCTTTTCCTCAAAATGTTGCACGTTGTTATGCCTCGCTTGTTGCGTTGTTATCCAAAACTTCCTACTCCAATAGTCCCCCAACACTAACATGTGGCTCATCCTAAGCCACTTGGCCTCAGTTCACCTTCTACAACACTACCTCTAGCGCATGAAACTTCTTTGCTAGTTTTGTCACTTTATATTTGGCCTCTATGCTCTTCCCTACTAATGTATCCAAACCCTGCACTGTTATGTGCTCTTCCAACACTTCTCTACTTTTTGTGAGCACATGTTCCCATTTTCCTTTTTCTATTTGGATTTCATCTATCATTCCTTCTACTTGTTGATGGAATGGCTCCAACTGAGCTTGCCTTGCTTGTTTCTGTTCCTACACAATCTTTACTTCTTCATACAATTTTTTCAGTTTCTGTGATGCCTTTATTCTAAAGGATATATCTATGGATTTTTTCTCTTCTTCAAATCCTGAACTGCCACGTTCATATTTTCCTCCCTCTACTCCAATTGTTGTATATTTTCATCCTCTTCGAGGCTTGTCCAAATCTGTGCAATCCTGTTATACAGTTCTGCCACTTCTTTACCCTCCTACATTATACTCTCTACATGTGTAGTAGCCTCTTGATCCCTTTGCTATCACACTTCTAGAGGTGTTCTTGGAGATAATTTCTTTTCTAACTACGATATTTCTTTCTTGTATCTCTCCATGGTATGCGCAATTTGTTGTATCTTCACTTCTATTGTAACCTATTGTGCCTGTGCGAAGCCAGGTATACTCTTGTATAGCTCTATGAGATTCTTCTCTAAATTGTTGATGCGCTACCACTCTTCCTCCTTTTCCAACGTTCTTTTTTCACATGTCAGTTGCATAATCTCCATCACCTCGCGGCCAATTTCTAGGTTGGCGGCATCTGCCCTAGATCTAGATTTCACTTCCTGCATTACACTTGCTTGTAGGTCATATAAGGATATTGTGGGTATTTTTTCAATGACCAATTCCATATGTTGCATGTCCTTTACTAGTATCTATGTTGTATGTTCATCCATCTCCAAAATTTCTTAAGTGACTATGAATCTGTCACTACTCACTACTACTATCTTCATGGTCTCTTCCTTCTCCTTCTTCGTTGATGTTTCATGTTCTTTTTATGTTTGTTGTGATGTTGGATGATGCATTGTATTGATTTGAAGTCTCTGCAAGATGTCATGTACTTCTACTAATTTTTCCATGATCTCCTTCGTTTATGCCTTTGTTGCACGTACTACATCCTCTCCCCTATCCTGGACTTTATCTGCTACCAACTCAACATTTTCCTCTGTGATAGTGATCGTTGGAGGATTTTTATGATACTACCTCTTTTTATTGAGTCTCTTCTTAGTTGGGGTTGAGTTCTTCACCTCGGTTTTCATTTTTGTTGTCTCCCCATATTTTGCTTCCTGCGGACGAGAAATATCCTTCTCACCATATCCTTTGACTTATGTCCTTGATACTTTCTCTTTATTTCTAGGCTTTTTGTTGGTTGTGTTGCTTCCTAAATCTTGGCTATGCTCTGCAACCTTCCTAGTATTTTCAGTTGGACTGCTTGTCTTTTTGGATGTTTTAGCCTTTGCTGGCTCCTTAATTTTGGTTTCTTTCTTTTGTGTTATTGGCACCTTCCATTGCATGGGTCAGTCTTTCACAATCCATTCTACCTCTTCCCTTGATGTGAAAAAACTCATTTTCAGCCACTTCTTCTTTGATTCCCATGTGGCATCGATCCATAAATGATGTCTTGAAGCTTTGAAATTTGTAATCCCTTCATTTCCTTGCACCACTTTTATTGGGTTCCTCCATACATTTATTGTATTTTGTTACATATCCTCCAACAACATGGAAAATACCGCTTTGTTAGCTTGTTGTTTCTTGGGGTCCTTTTCCTGCCACAAAGTTTCATAGTGTGTTGCATAACATTTTCCCTTCATGTCTAGGAAAGATTAAAACTTGGTCTCTTTCTAGCCCACCAATGCTATCAGAATTGGCAACCAGGAGTAATGGAATTCCATTTCATTATCCGGTTCTTCTCTACAATCTACCAAGAATTGATTCAACATGTATGGTTCCCATATGAATAATATGCCCTTTGTGCATTGTGCATCTATTTCTATCACGCCTGTTGGGGCTTCTTCCTTTCTACACTTTCTCAATAGTTTGCAGGACATAAATTTTGTAGAAAATTGTGTTGCCTATTCGTTAATGTCCTTGATGATTAGTCCTCGAGTTCCCACATTTGTCCCAAACTGTGTTTTAACTTCCTCTGCAATATCTTTATCCCTAGATTTATTTTCCAGGTAGTCCTTTGGATTCACCCCGTTGGTAGGCATCCCTATAATCTTAGCTATGAGATCCATGTCGATGAGGACTGGCCTATCCATCCATAAGATACCTCCATGTACCCTAGAAAATAAATGTTTCACACACAGTCCCACATTTTAACAGTTCCCAAAATGAGGTATGTCCAATAGATTCATCATGCTCGAATTATAGAGACCTGTAACCTACTGCGTGCGATCTAGAATAAGTTTCCCTAGGGGTCCTACCTCCCCCATGTTCTCCAAGTATTCTTGTTGCATGAATTCTGGTAACTTCGTTGTGTCATTTATGTCATGGTACATGTACTTTATCTTTAGCACCTTCCCTAACATGTCTTCCACTGTGACTAAAACGTCAGGAAGATGGGGTAATGTTCCACTACGACTACAATGTCAGGAAGATGGGGTAATGTTGCATTGTGCTTGGTGCTTTCCTCTTTTGATCTGCAAATAGGTTTTTTATTTTTAGGTTTATCCTCGAGTTCTTCTTCTTTTGCTCCCTCCATTTATTTATGTCTCATGATGTCTTCCACTAGGACTTCATATGTGTTGGCTTTCTGCTTCTTTTTGTCCTTTTCCTCTGTTGTTGCAGGGTTTTCAAAACTAGGGTTTGTGTTGATGTTAGGGTTTTTTGTTCTTTGACCCGATTTCACCTATTTCATAGTTGATAGTTCTCCCTCAAATAAAGTGGGACTTATTGATTCAGTATCATATGTTGTTATGTCCTCTAGCTCTACAAAATGCTTTGGTTCTTCCATTTGTTCCTTCTTCCTGCCGGATTGTCGGGTTACTCACACAAATCTGCTAGGAGCACCAAATTTTGGGGGTGCCATTGAACTATTCTTGAAATCAATCAATTTCCTCCTCCTATTAATTTATCATCATTTTCTCGTGCTCTCAATTTCTTGGTTCCTCAAAATTCGTTAAGTGTTGAACTTTCTCGTGCTTTTCCCTTTTTATAGACATGGTCATTAATGTTTTATCTTATTTTTCACTTTTTCTGGTCATTTACGAAGTGTCTAATTTTCTTGTGCACAGTCTTCCAAAATATGTTGCGTGATGTCATTCCTAAATTATTTATTCCTCCTAATTACTTTTTTTTTGGCTTCTTCTTCACTTTTTTGTTTTTATCTTCCTTTTTCTTCTCTTAGCTCCTACTATTTACAATATTTACAAGTCTACTTGTTGCACTACAACTATTGAGAGTTAGTAGGTCGACTGTCCCTACACAGTTTCAGTCGACTACCATTCGCCATTCCTTGCACTTCCTTTAATGTTAAGCCTTGCAGTTGTACACCACCTCCATATATGACATACTTTATTTGATATGGCCCTAGCCAATGCATTCTGAGCTTCCCCGGGTGTTGTAAGTATTTATTTTCATAGAGGAGAACCAAATCTCCTTCCTTAAACTTATTCTTATCAATATGTTTGTCGTGATATGATTTATCCTTTTCCTTATGTATCTCTTGATGGAAACCTACCATGATTCTGTCTTCTTCTAATTCCATCATTGGAGCCAATCTTTCTTATGCTACGCCATTTTTTGTCATGTATGTAATTGCTGCAATGTGCAGACTTGGCATTAAATAATCTAAGGGAAATATTGCCTCTTGTCCATATACCAATCTAAAGGGTGTTTGTCCTGTTAATTTATTTCAGGTATTTCTATAAGCCCAAAGTACTATTGGTACCTCCAAATCCCAATCATCTATGTTTACATTACAAATATTTGTCACGACATTCTCCAAAATCTTGTTGAAGGCTTCTACTGTTCCATTTTCTTGAGGGTGGTAATGAGTAATATTATGTTGATATACCTTATATTCTTCCAACATTTCCTCAATTGTATTGTTGATGAAGTGGGTCCCCTGATCACTCATCAATATTCTTGGACATCCAAATCTTGTCACTACATTCTCAAATAAAAAGTGTGCTACAATATTTGCAACGCAATCCTTTACTGGTGCATCCTTTGTCGATCTAGTCAAGTATTATGTTGTTGTAATAATATATTTGGCTCATGATATTCTTGTTGGTGGGTGAATTGAACCTACAAAATATATTTCCCATTTATCGAACACTTGTAAAGTAACCTATCATCTCAATGGCATCTCATCCCTCCTGGATGGCTTCCCAACTCTTTGGAAAACATCACACTTTTGACAGTATTCTTTTAAATCCTTATGAAATGTGGGCCACCATAATCCTGCGTGCAATACCTTCTACATAGTATTTTTTCCTACATAGTGTCCTCCAACACTTCCTTCATGCACTTTTTCCAAAATAAGGGGTCTTTCATGCTCCATCACACATCTCCTCAATATTTTATCTGCTCCAAATTTGTATAAATGACCTCCAATCAACTGACAATCTGCATCTCTGACCACCAAATTTTTCTTCTGCGTAGTAGTAAATTCTCTTCATGCAAATCCTGTACTCAAAAAATCAATAATGTCAACAAAATATCCATCTCCAATTTGTACTAAAAACAATTGTGCATCTGGAAATTTGTCTTCCAAGTTATTGGATTCTTCTCCATTTGTTATCTTGGACAAGTGATATGGTCCCGCATTCAATGTTACAGGATTCACCACAGCTTCAAAGTCATATTCCTGAAATAATAATAGTCATTTTCATATCCTTCCCCCAAACATTGTCTTATTAACTAAGTATGTCAGATTTGAATGATCTGTAAACATCCTAAAGTGTTTTCCCAACAAGTAATATTTGTATTTCTGCAAAGCATACACCATTGCTAATACTTCTCTTTCTATAGTGTTGTAGTTATTCCATGAATCTGACAAATTTCTGCTTGAAAATGAAATAGGGTGATCTATATTGCCTTCTCTTGGTTGGGTTAATACTACTCCTAATGTTATTTCATATGCATCTACATGCACATGAAATTATTTATTCCAATCTAGAAATACTAAAATCAGTGCAGTAACCATCTTCTCCTTCAAAATATCCAGACTTTTTTGGAATTAATCATTCCACTGGTACTTTGTATCCTTCTTCAACAGCTTCTCCATTAGCATAGTGATCTATGCATATCCCCTCATGATTTTTTTGTAATACACTGTATGGCCCAATGTACACTTCAACTGGTGCACTAACTTTGGTGGTGGTAAGTTAACTATGACAACAATTTTGGCAGGATCAACTAGTAGACCCTGTTTACACACCACACGCCTTAAAAAAAAGCCAAAAGGTGTGTTGAAAATACACTTATTAATATTTAATGATATATGACACTATCTGCGTCTATCCAACATCAACCTTAATACTTCAACATGATCTTTCATCAAACTGAACATTTTCCAGTCATCCAAGTAAACCTCCAAAAACTTATGACTAAAATCCTTAAAATATGCTACTATTACTCTTGAAAAAATGTATGGTTCATTCTTCAATCCAAATGGCATAATTGTATATTGAAATGAGCCCCACTCTATAGAAAAATTTGTCTTGTATATATCTTCTAGCGCAATCTTCATCTAGTGATAACCTGAAAATCCACCTATAAAAGTATAAGCTTCTTAACCCCCTACATTTTCCAAAACTTTGTCTATAAATGGGGTAGGAAAAGGATCATGTAGTCAAACATCATTCAATTTTCTCAAATCTACACAAATATTGGTCCTGCACTTCTTTTCTCGCACCACCATGGGACTGATCCATTTTGACTCTTCTACAGGTTCTATAACACCAGCTTCTAGCATCTTGTCAATTTCTATCTTTACCTTCTCTTTGTATATTGGATTCAATCTATACGACCTTTGTCTGATAGGTCTTGCTTCTAGTTTCAATGGGATTTTCATCTCTCCTAGATCTCCTACTAACCCCTTCATCTCTGAAAAATGTCGTTGGAAATAAGTCATTGTATTTGTGCAGTAATTATGTGATCCTCTCTATTGTCTGATGATCCCAATAATCTCCAATACTAGCCATCGTTGGGTTATCTGTAGTTCCAATGTTGACCTTCTTAATATTTAAAGGTGAAAAATATTCTTCTAAGTCCATATTGGGACTTTCTACTTCCCTCTAACCTTCTACTTCTGGGATCTATATGTTGTGCATATTATCTTCTTCAGGTTCTTCTTCTTCTGTAACATTATAGCAGTGTAGCAATTGTTTGATTGTCTGACTAGCCTGCCTCTGAGATGCTGGAATTATTTCAAACTCTGGTTCTTCAAATATCTCATCTCTTACCACTTTCATCATTGTTTCCATCTTTGGAATTTCATGCGCAAAGGAAAATGTAACTACAAAGTTTTGTTGTATTTCTTCCTAGTTGGCAATTTCTCTATGTTGTTCCTATTCTATGTACCAGTTCTTTGGAATTCCTTCTACTGTGTGAATAAAATGTTGTGGCCATTCTTCTGGTGGTACTAATCTCCACTGAATTATTCACTTCTCTACATTCTCTTGGGGTTGTCCAAATCCTTCATATTTCTCCTCATATATGTGTTCCTTCTCTGTGCTAAATCTAATGCGTAATATCCTTTTTCACTGGAACCAATTGTTGATATTTTCCTTGTGTGTACCCCACCATCTTGCAAGTGTAGATTTTAAAGAAATATCTAGTGCTGGTAATCTTCTGGTTTTCCATAACTTCTACCTCATATTTCATTAAAAATTCTTCTAAATTCCATTTAATCCATAAAAAGTAGGAGGTTCTCTTACCTTTGTACCAACCCATCCCAGCGTGTGCATCATTCTGGCACATCTCCTAGTAGATAATTCATGTAATTATTGTTGTCATTTTTCCAGTGTTGTGTCATAGTATAAATCACAAGAACTAATACTCCTCCAACTGAGCATGCCATATGCAGTTGGGTTGATGTAATCTTCTTTGTGTGTGGTAGTCATGTATAGTTGATTCACATATTATGTAAGAATATTATCCGTCGCAGGTTCCACATACCTGCCTCCTTCCGAGGGATCCAATGGCACAATAATCTTATATTCTCCATACTCAAATATCATCTTCCTTGTCTTCAAATTAGTAATATCCTGGATATCAAAGGCCCAATCCAGACCCAACAATGTTGGATATTGCGAAGTATTTTCTACTATGTCAATGAATTCAAAGTTAACCATGGTGTGCACACCTTCTAGATCTACTGGAATCCCCTTCAACCTTCCTATTGGCACCACTCTATGATGATTTTCCAGCTTCAACTAAATAGGTGAATACCCTAATTGTGGTTCTCCCATAGCTTCCCAAGCTTTCTTTGGCAGAATATTGACTTCAGATCTTAATTCTAGTATAATATCCCCCATATTGAAATATCCTATGTTAGCATTGAATATGGATTCCCTACTAGTTCTTCTCTTCTTTCGGGCCTGATTTACCCTTTTTACCCCTTCTTCCTCGAGATTACACTTTTCTAACAAATTTTGAAGTACTTGTAAGGAATCTTTATCACTCAACAATTTGACACAAGCTCCCAAAAAGTTTCTTAAGTTACTTACTTGTTCTAAAGACTTCTCTTGATTGGTTTGATCAAATAATAAGGGCATGTTGTAGACTGGTATCTCATCTACTGGTTTCATTCCTGAAGTGGACACAATATTTTCCTTCAATATCTCTTGTCTAGCTTCTTTGAATATCTCTTTTCCTTTGCACGCATCAAACTTATGTTCAGGAATTGTGTTCTTCCTAACCCATTGGTATTGGTCCTGATCTTTCTTGGATACATCTTCTCCTATTTTGGCTCCACCTCTAGTCATGATGTTAATATTCTTCCCATATTCTTCTATGTGTTACACCCTGATCCATTGCATGTTATGATTAGTCTGGTTCCTCTTGTCTTGTATTTTTATCAATAGTGTTGGACAATCCTCTATTTTATGGTATGTTGCACGACAATAAATACATGTCATGGGTGGTTGTAAGAATTCCCTTGCATAGTGCCCTAGTTTTTGACAGTTATGACACAATACTGGTCCTTGCCCTCCTCCAAAGCCTCTTCCTCCACAGCCTCCTCCTATGAAGCCTCCTTTCTTTCTTTGATTATCTCTGCATGGTGTGTTATACTGAGGTCCTTGGTTATACATTGGTTACGGGTTATTATACTATTGTGGTTCGGTGGACTGTTTTGCAAGGTTATACTACTATTTCCCTTGAAATGACTGTGCATTATACTGTGATTATGTTGCAAATTACCACATGAGATTGTACTGTAGTTGTTGCACAGTTTTATACTATGATTGTTGCACAAATTATCATGTTACATGTTCATCATGTAGCCTATATGTATCTGCAATCATTTCCTTCATCATATCCAAGTTTCTACAAGTCGTGTCCTCGTCTCCAACTGACTTACAAAAGTTACAATATGTACTATTCATAATTGTCTGATATTTCTGCATCAGAGGGAAGTGATAGGAATTGTGCCAATGTTTTTTGCAAATCTCACACAATGGTCCTCCTGGGGCCAAAGGGTTTGGCATACCCACTCCAATATACTGTGAAAATAATGGACACTCATTTTTGTGATGACCTTATCTCCTGCACATTGTACACCAGGCATCTTCTCTTTTCTCCTTTCCTATGCTCTGATTTAACTGGAATATTAAATTCTTCAGATCTTGCTTCAGCTCTTCCATGGCTGGATCTATATGCTTGTATTGGTTTTCCTCTAGTAGTAATGTTGCCTATAGGGCCTCACCCTAACTTTGGAATTTATGTTGTCTCAAAGGATACTTCAAGTGTGGAAACAAAGAATTAAAAAACAAATTCCTATGTTGTGTATCAGTAATAGTATACTTTAACTTACCGTTTAACCTCTTGAATTTCTAATCCACTTCCCAAACTGATTCTCCTAGTTTTTTCTTCATTTCTATCATTTCATTCATAAACTGGTCTTTTGAACTGGTCTTCTGAAATTCATTTATTAACTTCCTCTTCACATCTACTATATTTGTAGGTGTTTCTATTGGTTTTTGTTTTTGAGAGACCCATGTACCAATATAATGTGTGGTCTTGAAAAGTGATTTCCAACAACACAACCTTTGTATCTCCATCTATGATCTTCTTTTCTTCCCATATATTTTCATGGATGAACAAATTTTTCTCTGGTTCATCTGACTTATCCTCTCAAAACTCCGGTAACCTGATGGTTGGATCTTGTCCTACCATTGTGAAATTTGTTGAACTACCACCTCTGCGCAGTGTAGAAACTTGACTACTACTTGTTGAACTTGCATTTCTGCTACTGGACCCACGTCTTGAAAAAATTATTCTACCACTAATCACTTGTTGGTTAACTGATTTTTCTTCTTTAGTTGTGTTAGTCGCACATGGGGTTTTGGATTCCACACTAATTTGAATCGGGAATGGAGAGCCTTCTTTTGCATCAAACCTATGACCTTTGGTTTTCCTCTCATATGTGGCACACAATATATATTAGATCTTCCTCGTGGTGTGTATATCCTCTAACTATTCCTCATCATTGTCCATCCCTCTCGCTCCGCTACAAACCTCTTCTTATTATTCATCCTATACTACTAGGGTCATCCATTGCACGTCACACCTGCACTTCCTATGATTTCCTTGGTGTGTTCATCATCCATCATGATGGGGTCCATTACCTCCTTCTTCTGGATACTCTCCAGATCCTTCTCCATTTCTCATATCTTCCTTAGTGCTTCCCCCAACTCCCCCATGTGCGCAGAGTGATCTAGTTGTGTGATTCCATGGACATCATACATTTATCATGTAGTAATATTTTGATCGACATGTAGAGTGACCTTATGTACCTCCCTCTGGTTCCCCTTAAGAAATCCTTCTCTGCAACAGTGTATGACTTCATTGTATCTACTTCAAACTCATTTATAAACCCCATAGTAATATTGTCTAACCAAAAATCCACTACGTGCGTGAATTTATTATTAACTCTTTCCAACTGCGCGATATTTTCAAAAATCCACACTACTGGTATAATCCGATTAGTTAGATGGATATCCTTCAACCTTAACAACCATTCTTGTAATAATTGTGTAAAGAAACAAAAACATGCTTCACGCAGATCAGTAAACACATACCTCTACAGGTATTGGCTCGATGTATACCTGGAACCCTTATTGTCTTTCTGTGCGAACTCCAACTGCTTTGTATCTAACCATATTTCAATCTTTTGCTTTGTAGGATTCCATGGCCTAAACACCCCTTTATACCACTTCATATTCTTCATCAAACCCCTGCCTCACTCTCCTTCTAAGTTCTAGCCGACAACAGAACCATTTGTTGGACTTATCGAATGACCTGGGTTCTACCTTAGTTCTCTAACAAAACCCTTATCACCATCGGCCCTTCTGGTAAACTAGAAGGCTACACCACACACAGAATGCACATCACAGTCTCACCCGAGATGATTTATGGGAGACTGCAGAACGCAGATGTCTGTAGTCATGGAAGGGATTGGGGGATGTTCTTTATTAACCATGCATTCTATTCTACTATTCATCATATCCATTCATCCATTCATCCATTCATTCATTCATTTTCATATTTAATCTAATGCACACTATAAATAAATCATCCATTCATATATCTAACCATTCAATGATAACTGCAGAATAAATAACACATTAGCACACATTGCACACATGGTTTTACTGTGGTTCAACCCCCCTAGGTCTACATCCACAAAGATCTTATGATTATTTATTATTATTCATAAAAAAGGGAGTCGTGCACATTACATAATAGTAAATACTAGTGAGGCAGACCGAGGTCGCACCAAGATCCACAGCTTGTGACCTAAAACTCAGCTACTTTATCCTCATCCGAGATATACAACTCCCAAAATAGACTCCAAACTCACAAAGACTCCAAAATAGGTTCTCCAAAGCAAACAATATACTACTACGAATCAATAGATGCCTATCATAACGATTGATGATATTCTAATCTCCCTTATACCCTTTATTTATATTACAAAAATGGGTTAGAAACCCTTACAATTCATCCCAAAACCTTATCCTTGACTAGGATAGGTTTGCCCATATTTGCGTCAGATTTCCACAAATCCTGTCACGCATGTTGCTTTTCCTCAAAATGTGGTGCATTGTTCTGCCTCACTTTTTGCATTGTTCTCCAAACCTGCCTCCTCCAATGGCCACTGCCTTTTTCTTTTTCTGGTTGCTTTCCATCTCGGCACATGACGTTTTCCATCTTAATGTCTAACGCACACGGAATGTCTTATGTGCACTGAATCATCTTACTCTGCATGAAAAAACTTATCTATATACTTCATCTTTTTGTATTTTTCTTCTTTTTCCCGTTTTTTTCTTTCTTTTTCTTTTTTACTCATTTTTTTCTTTTATTTTTCTTCTTTTAACTCCTATTATGTACAACTCTACTTTTATGAGCTGCAACTACTAAGGGTCACTAGTTTGACTATCCCTATACAGTTTCAGTCGACTATCATTCACCAATCCTTACATCTCTTTTCTTTTTAAATCCTACAGTTGCACAACACCTCCATCTATGACAAACTTTATCTCATATGGCCCCAGCCCATGCATCCTGAATTTCCATGGGTGTTGTAAGTATTTATTGTCATAGAGGAGAACCATATCTCCTTCCTTAAATGTTTTCTTCTTAATGTGTTTATCATGCCAATATTTGTCCTTTTCTTTATGTACTTCTTGACGGAAACCAACCATAATCATGTATTCTTCTAATTCCATGAGTTGAGCCAATCTTTCTTGAGATGCATCTATTTATGTCATGTTTGTAATGGTTGCAATGCACAGACTAGGCATCAAATATTCCAAAGGGACTACTTCTTCCTAACCATACACCAATATGAAAGGTGTCTACCCTTTTCTTACATGTAGTTCTATAAGCCCATAATATTGTTGGTATCTTCAAATCCCAATCATCCCTATTCACATTGCAAATCTTACTTAAGGCATTCTCCAAAATCTTATTAAATTCTTCCACTGGTCCATTAGCTTGAGGATGGTATGAAGTGCTCTTATGATGGTGTATCTCAAATTCTTCAGTCATTTCCTGAATGGTACTATTAATAAAATGAGTTCCCTGATCACTCATTAGAATCCTAGGGATTCCAAATCTTGTAATTACATGTTCAAACAGGAAGTGCGATGTAGTCTCTGCACTGCAATATTTTACTAGTGTTCATTCAACCCACCTAGTTAAATATTTTGTCGTTGTAATAATATACTTTTCTCTTGATCTTCTAGATGGTGAATTAATTGGACCTATAAAGTCAATTTCCCATTTTTCAAACACTTTAAGAGTTACCTGAGGTCTTAATGGAATATCATCCATCCTGAATGGATTTCCTACCCTCTGACAGACATCACAAGCCCAAAAATACTCCTTTGCATCCTTTTAAATTGTTGTCTACCATAAACCCATGTGTAGTATCTTTTGCGTAGTAGCTTTCGCTCAATAATGTCCTCCAGCTATTCCTTCATGTGATTTTGCTAAGATGATCGAACATTCATGCTCCATAACACATATCCTTAGAATGTTGTTTTCTCCTAGTTTATAAAAATGTCTTGCAATAAGTTGATAAACTGCAGCTCTGACCACCAAATTCCTCTTCTGCATAGTGGTATATTCCTTTGGGAAAAATATTGTACTCAAAAATTCATTAATATCAGCAAAATATTCATCAACAATCTGCACTGAAAAAAGTTGTGCATCAAGAAAATTGTCCTCCAAAATACTAGGTTCCTCTCCATTAGTTATCCTGGACAGATGATTTGGCCCTGCATTCAATCTTTTATCCTTCATAACAACTTAAAAATCAAATTCTTGAAATAACAACAACCATCTACATATCCTTCCCCCCAACACTGACTTGTTGACCGTGTATTTAAGAGAAGAGTGATATATGAACATCATGAAATGTTGGCCTAATAAATAAGGTCTGAACTTCTACAATGCATACACCATAGCCAAACCTTCTCTTTCTATTTTATTATAATTATGTTCTGACTCTGACAATTTCCTACTTGCAAATGTTATTGGGTGATCTATCTCACCTTCTCTTGGTTGCGTTAATACTCCTCCCAGTGATATTGAAGATGCATCCACATGAACATGGAACTCCTTTTACCAATATGGAAACACCAGAATTGGTGTTGTCACCATTTTTTCCTTTAAGATGTCCAAACTCTATTGGCACTCATCATTCCACTGAAAATTGATATCCTTCTTTAACAACTTCTCCATGGGCGCAGTAATTTGTGCATAACTCTTTATAAACTTTCTATAGTAGTCTATATGACTAAGTGTAGCTCTCAATTGGTGCACCAACTTAGGTGGTGGTAAATTAACAATGATAACAATATTGGCAAGATCAACCAACAGACCCTGTTTACACACCACATGCCCTAGAAAAATTCCAAATGGTGCGTTGAATATGCATTTCTCAATATTCAAAGATATTTGACACTGTCTACACCTGTCTAGCATTAGTCTCAAAACTTAAACATTATATTTCAATAAGAAAAATACTTTCCAATCTAGATAAACCTCTAAAAAATAATGAATAAAATCCTTAAATGTAGTTACCACTATCCTTGAGAAAATAGCAAGGGAATTCTTCAATCCAAATGGAATCATTGTGTACTGATATGACCCCCATTATGTAACAAATGTATTCTTATGGCGATCCTCTAGTGCTATTCAGATCTCGTGGTACCCTCAAAATCCATTAGTAAATGAGTATGCTTCTTGGCCTCCTACATTCTCCAAGACCTCATATGTAAATGGATTAGGGAAGGTATCATGAAAACAAGCATCATTCAGCTTCCTCAAGTCTACACAGATCCTTATTCCCCCTTTCTTCTTCTCTTCTACTATCATAGGGCTAATCCACTCAGATTATTCAACAGTTTCTATTATCCCAGCCTCTAACATTTTATCGATTTTTTCCTTCTCTTTTTGTTTATATACTGGATTCAATCGATATGGTCTCTATCTTATTGGTCTAGAATCTGATCTCAAGGGTATACTCATCTCTCAAATTTCTCTTGCTACCCCTTTCATTTATGAAAACATCGCTGAAAACAAATCACTATACTCATGCAGTAACTCTGTTATTATTTCCACTATTTGGTTATCCAAATAGTCAAAAATACTTGCAATCTTTGAATTCTCTTATGTTCCAATATTTTACCTTCTTTATCTTAAGTAGTGGAACAAATTATTATGAATCTAACTTTGGATCTTCTACTTCTCTTTCCTCTTCAACCTCTGTAATCTAAATATTGTGTGGATTTTCTTCTGGTGGGTCATCTTGTGCAATGTGGTAACAGTGTAACAACTCCCTGACTGTCTATCGATTCTAGTTCTGATAGCATGTTACATTTTCAATTTCAGGTTCTTCAAATATCCTCTATTTTATCAACTTCAGTGTTTTATCTATCTTTGGATTCTCATGTTCAAATGCAAAGGTGATCACAAACTTCTACTGCAAATATTCCCAGTTTGCAGTTCCTCTGCGTAGTTCCAGTTCTGTATAAAAATTTCTTGGGATTCCCTCCAATGTATGAATGAAGTGATGTGGCCACTCCTATGGTGGTACCAATATCCATTTGGTTATGCATTTGTCTAAAATTTCTTTGAGTTGTCCCAATCCATTGTATTTATGCATATATTTCTTCTCATGTTCTATGCCAAATCTGATGTGCAGTAATATTTTTCATTGATACCAATTCTAAATCTTCTCTTTATGATTACCCCACCAACGTGCAGGTGTATATTTTAGGGAAATATCCAAAATTGGCAGCCTCTGACTTTCCAAAACTTCTATATCAAACTTAGTTCAGAATTCTTTTAAATCATTCTAACCATAAAAAGTTGGAGTTTCTCTTACCTCTTGTAGTGTCCCCAAGGCCGAGCCCCATTGCAAATCATGATATATGAAATGAATTGTAAACATGTCTATAGGCTGGTGAGCCATGTTTTGCATACGCTGGTAGGCTTATGTGTTTGTTAGGCCAGGTAGTCTAAGTGTTGAAGGCCAGGAGCATGTTGATGTACTTGTATGTATGCAGAATGATTAATAAAATATAAAACAACACCAGGTGCAGACCGACCACGATGAATGAGTGAAGGGGGACTGAGCATCCACAGAGTGGGCAAGGGATTAGGGGCTGAAAGTGGGAAAAAGGGGCTAAGTGTTGATCCTAGGAGCTAAGCCTAGGGGGCTTAAGCCTGGTTATAATATTTTAATATTATTTCCCAAAAGACATGTGTATTTTATTTTATCCTAAGTTCCTGGCAAGGGAAAACGTGCAAAAGGGATGCATGCTACGGGAACGCATGCATTTTCTAGGGTGACAAGTGTCAACTCTGGTGCATGCAAATATAATAGCCGAGATGAACCGTGGGAGGGGGATCTTCTCCATTCTACCCGACCGTCTGAGCATGAACCCATCCGACCTCTGCAAGAATACCCTCGTACAATCCCGAAACCAAAAACCGTGAGACTATTCCGTGATTGTTGAACCTGTTTGGGAAGCGCTTGTTTGTTTTTCCCAATTGATTGTTGCAGCCATGCAGTGCTGGATTGTGCATGGCATACTGGCCAGAGTAAGCTTGGGTTGAGCTTGTGTATTACCTCTCTTCTAGTGAGGGAGGTGACTGTGGTTGGAAGAGGTAGGTTGTCAGGCCTGTGAGAAACTCTTTCCAGGTGAAAGAGTTTGTTGGGAAGTGGTTTCTTCTAGAGAGTGCCCATCACCAGCTACAGGCTCTGAGACTTCCTGATCCGGCCTATTGCCGAGGCCTAGAGAGGGAGGTTAGCACCGATGGACTGTGTGTGTGAAGGTGTATACTCCTGGGCAGAACAGGCATGTGGGGAATGAGAGTCTGGTAGTAGTGGGCGTAAGATGGCATCTTTGGGAAGAATCCTTCCAGATATTTCTGTGTTGTTTCCCTGTAACCTCAGCCTAGCCTAGGATTCCTTGCCTTGNGGGAGGTTCCTGGAAGGCCTGCACTTGGTTGGTTGATTTCACCACTGTTACAAGATAAGTATCTAACTATGTTCTTATCACATTTTGCATGACTGTGCTCCATAAATTATCATGTTTTCCGTTGTGTATATGAATTACTGTTAAATGCTATGGATTGTTAATCGTAGCAGTAAAATTAAATGTTTTTACTCTGAGTTAAATGTATTTCACTACTTTCATGCATGTGATTATATAATGCATGTACGAATTATGTAGAAGTGTGTGTACAGTTTTTACATAGTGTGTTATAAGCTCTGGGTAAGCAAAAAGGTACACTACAATTTCGTATCAGAGCCAAGGTTTCGACACTGAGCCTAGATGGGCCAGTGGAGTGGTCTTTGGACCAAGAATGTGAGGGGAAATTGGGTCTGGAAGGGTAATTTCGGACCCTGGTTTTCTCCAAAGTGTCAAGGAGTTGCTAGACGAGTTTTTAAGCTCAGGAGGTATAGCGGCGTTATGAGACCGCAGCCAATGTGGCATAATTTCATAGGGAGAGAGGACTCCACACCAGAAGTGTGTGGGAGCATAGGAGAGAGTCTGCGAGTAGAGAGCAGAGGAGAGAAGGAGCTGAGACTCTGTTAAAGTCTGAGCTCAGGAACACCTTTGTAAAGAGGCATTTTATTAATACAAACAGAAGCA